>JADRCD010172628.1:0-22173 GCA_019843815.1 Montemys delectorum | reverse complement strand
CTGGTTTTGACAGCATGAAGGGGTCATGGAGAGCAGCTGAGGCTGCAACTTCACCAATGGCCTTCCATGGCCTCTCACTGTGCCGAGCCTCAGCTGCTCTCCATGACCCCTTCATGCTGTCAAAACCAGTACCACCTGGGTGACTCTTACACATTACCAAGTCCTGTTGTAGCACAAGGTACAACCTTGGCTGTCTCTGGAACACAACTTCTTTGTGCTCTCAGAAAACACTCCCCAGAAGATGTCACCTCAATGATGCTGGTCTCTTTTTAATCACGGCTAATTTCTTAGCTCCAGCTAACCAGCATCAATAGACCCAGTAATGCAAAGTTTTCACTTTAGTAGTTCTGGTATCTTGTTAATCACAGCTGATACTTCAGCCCCAGCTAACCAGAACCACAGAATCTTCACAATCAAAACAACATGGCCCTGATAAGAGTCTTTAATCTTCCCTCTGAAATTTCACAAGCCAGGCCTCCATCTCTGCACTGTTCTCAACATGATCTTCTAAGCTTCCACAGAACATCCCACAGAGTTCTTAACAACCAGTGGTTCTTTTAGCTCAAAGTTCCAAAGTCCTTCCACAATCCTCCCCAAAACATGGTCAGGTTGTCATAGGAATACCCCACTCCTGGTACCAATTTGTCTTAGGGTTTCTATTTCTGCACAAACATCATGACCCTCAAGCAAGTTGGGGAGGAAAGGGTTTATTCAGCTTACTTACACATGGCTGTTGATCACCAGAGGAAGTCAGGACTGGAACTCAAGCAGGTCAGGAAGCAGGAGCTGACACAGAGGCCATGGAGAGATGTTCTTTGCTGGCTTGCTTCTCCTGGCTTGCTCAGCCTGCTCTCTTATAGAACTCAAGACTTCCAAGCCCAGAGATGGCACCACCCACAAGGGGCCCTACCCTCTTGATCACTAATTGACAAAATGCCCCACAGCTGGATCTCATAGAGGCACTTCCCCAACTAAAGCTACCTTCTCTGTGATAACTGCAGCTTGTATCAAGTTAACACACAAAACCAGCCAATACAATGGTCTTCCATTTGCATCTCTTCATCCACCTGAGGTGAGGCCAGCTGGAAAAGCAGATTTGCAGAATGGCCCAAAGGCTCCCTCCCAGCCCCTGGACGTCCAGAACTAGGAAATGAATTCTGTCTGTGGACTTGAGCACTGGCCTAGTCAACAAGTCCCCAGTCTTGTGATAGCCCAAGATCCCAGGCTCTCATCCTTCTAGCCTTGGCTCAAGCTATGCCCTCCCACCCTAGCTATGCCTCCTCACACTGGTCCCACTCCCTTGGAAGGCTGTTTTACATGACACAATGCAGCTTTGATTTTGCTAACAGTTGTACATTTATGAAGTAGCAGGTCCATTCTAAGTAGTTTACAGGCATTTCATTTGCACAGCTGTTCTATGGGCACATACTATTTATTTTATCCACCGCACATGAAAAACAGGCAGACAAAGTAAAAGAAGGGGGCCCAGAGCTGGATAGCTAGGAATGAATGATGGGACTTGGGTTCTTTCCAGTGAGGCTTGGAACCCAAAGCCTTGCTGCTTTGGTTCAAGTCCCAGCTCAGCCACTCATGGGCTTTGTTTCACAGGCAAATTGCTTACAAGCCCATCTCTTAGCAGCTCTCAATGAGCATAGTGATGTTTAGCACACTAAGTAGTAAAAAGTATGAAGTAATGATGGTGAAGGGAGCCGGATGGTGGTGGCACACGCCTTTAATCCCAGCACTTGGGAGGCAGAATCAGGCGGATTTCTGAGTTCAAGGCTAGCCTGGTCTACAGAGTGGGTTCCAGGACAGCCAGGGCTATACAGAGAAACCCTGTCTCCAAAAAACAAAAAAACAAACAACAACAAAAAGTGATGGTGACGGGAGTATCCAACAGGTAGTCCATTATCTTTGGTTATTTTCATGTACTTACCTTGTCTCCTGGGTGGATTAATAAAACTGTGATACCAAGCTTGGAAATAAGCTGCCCCTCTTCCTTCCCCAGGGAGTCCTCTGAGAGCCTCTGTGTGGTATGTAGATCGATCTGACCTTGAGATGTCAAGATTGCTGGCCTCAGAGATCCTTGCTTTTGATTGGCTGCTGTCCCTACCACTGTGTCCTGGGGTCCCTGTCAGAGGGGCAGCTGTGGTGCCAGGGAACAGTCTGCTATTGGAAGCTGGAGGTTCTGGGTTCTAGTCCTGCCTGTACCACCATTCAGTGGTGTACTCTGAGGTCCAAGCTCTACTGGACAGAGACATGTATAGAGGATGCTCAGAGGGAGCACTGCGATGCAGTGCTTTGTCTAAGCATTGAAACTTGGGATGGACGGTAAAAGCCAGTTTTCCAGCCCACACTGGACTGTAGTCTTCAGGGAGCTGACAGGGGCTGACAGGGGCTAATGACATTTGTGTCTCTACTATCAACTTCCTCTGGCAGTCCTTCCATCTTGGAAGGAGAGCTGGTTCCAGCCACCTAGTGTCTCAGACCTCAGACCTCATTTCTCAAATCCAGCTAGATGTCATTGGTCTAGCTCCAGCACTAGTTTCAATTGGAACCTGGGAGCTCTGACCATGGCTAACCAAGTCCTTAGGCTTCCACGTGTCCACCTTGAACTCTGGGACCTCATCTCCCTCCTGGTCCACGGCCCTTTTCCAGACCCAGCTCCACAGCCAGCTTAATTGGTCTCATGCCAACTACTCCAGCAGCTTCAGGTCTAGAGAGACCCTAGGAGCAAGGTCCCCAGAAGGCTGACATTCTTGTTTCCATGGTAGCAGTTGCCTTGGAAGCTGCTTCCCTGACTTCAGCTTCTGAACCATCCAAGAAAGCTGCCCGTCCCCCAGGGGACCAGTGAATTAATCACACTCTGTTCCAGGGTTCTCACCCATCGTGGAAAATAAATAGAACCAAACTAAGCTGGGGCTCATTCAACCGTTCTTCCACACACTCAGCCCACACTTGGACTTGGCATTTCGGGGAAAGAAAGGGCAGAGACACTTTCCACAGTTAGGTACTTCATAGCGGACACCCACCATAGGCAGACATCTCTGTAGGCAGACACCCTCTCAGCCTTTGCCTCACCGGGAGACGAGAGAGATTCCATGGTGAGGCTGAATATGTGCCATGACTCAGTGGCACTCTGAGTCCTATGGCTCCACGAGAACCCAGGCTCCCAGGAGAAGTACTCTGGTACTTGGAAGGGCTAAGAACTCATAGAACTTAGGCTGCTGCAACTCACTGTCTCCCACAGACAGCTCCCTTGAACTCATCTCTAGCTGCAAGCAGATGGGCATGTATTTCCTCAGGGGTTGTCTAGCCTACACTGAAAGAAGAATGGGAGAGCAAGCAGTTGAGTGTGTATGTGTGGGTGCATGTGCACATGTGTGTGCATGTATGGAGAGGCCAGATGTCAAGCTCAGATATTCAGGAGCCATTCATCCTGGGATTTTGTTTTGTTTCTGAAAGAAAAGTTTCTCATCGGGACCTGAGACTTACTGATTCAGATACATCGGCTGGCCAGTGAACCTCAGGGACCAGTCTGTGCCCTCCACAGCAATGGAATTATTAGTGTGTGTCACCCTGCTGAGCTTCTAGTGTTTGTTCTGGGAATCAAACTGAAGTCCTTATGCTTGCTCAACAAGTGCTTTACTGACTGAGCCATCTCCCAGTGCCGCTACAATGCCAAACAGAATGCCTAAATTTGAATTTGGACACTGGGTTTTAAAGATCGGAATGTTCTTGAATCTGGCTTGAGGTACAGTGCCTGATGTTAGACAGAGCAAGTGGTGAAGGCCAGCCCAGGCCCAGGGCATCTGTCTTGATGACGGTGTGGAAGAGCCACTCTTGGCCTTGGACCTTGAGAGGAGCCGATACTGGCTCCACTAACCCGGAGCGATGCCACCACTTAAGAAGGAGTGGGAGGCAAGGCATTGTGAAAGGTGCTGAGACTCCTGAGGGAACTCGGATTCATGGCCATTTATTTATTTTGACAACTCCTTCTAAAGCTAGCTTCAGAGATGCTTTACAAAGGACGGAGACATGAGATATGAACTGGTGACAAATTAGAGGAAAACTCAGGCCTTATACTAGAAACATAAAGATGGTGGTGGAAGGCTTGGCTTCAGAGGCTCCATCTTTATGGGACCTGAGGGGCCATCCAAGCTCTGTGGTCCTACAGCTGAGGCTTCCTTCAGGCCCTTGGGACCCATTTAGCCTCTCCCCCACAGCGTAAAGCAAGAGAGGACTGTTGATAGAGATGGAGCTTACTTTAGGCCCTCTTCCCTATTGACTCAAGGTGGAGATGTAGGGCCAAGCCCAGAGCTCCGTCCTATCCTTTATCTGGAAACTTCAGCCGGGTCTCTAGCATAGCATTCTGCAGAGTATGAGGCTGAAAGGCCACGTAACTGCTATGGGGGGAGAAACTGTGAAGTCGGGACTTGTCCAAACCTGGAAGGATCTCATCCTGAGACCTGAAGGTGTAGGACTGTTTCCTCTCTGCTCTGGACCGGCGTGACCTGCATGGAGCTTTGCAACCCTCATCTCTGCCACCCTTGAGGTAGTTATATAGCCTGTTGGCCAGGTTACAGGCTAAACTTCCTCTCACCTTATAGGGACATGTCTAGAAAGCACCTGGAAGCATTCCTCTTCATGCAAATGAAGCATTCGCCAGCACCTCAAGCCCAGCCAATGATGTACACTCATCCCAAAACTCCCTACCCACTCCCCAAGATTTATATGCTCCTTAATCCTGCCCCCAATAAAAAATCGTTTCACTGAAAGTTGTCTCTGGAGAAGGCTGTTTCTCTCGAATTAACCCCAATCAAGATCCTGCCTAACTCACCAGCCCCAGTCAAGCTTCACTCCTGCCCAGCCCAGTACATGGATACCCAGAGGGGAGAAGCAGACCAAGATAAGAAACAGAGTTCACAATCTCCAAAAGAAGCAGAACAAAGAAGAGGAGGGAGCTCTTCTGGCAGAGTAGCCCAAGCATGGTCAGGAAGGCTGTGCGGGAATGGCTGTCCATGTAGGTCTTGAGGGACAAGGAGAGGTTTGCTAGACAGCAAGCACCAGGGAAATGCTCAGCAAGGAGAAGGAAAGAAGAGCTTGAGGAGGGAGAAGCAGCAGAGGGGGGGATTGTGAGGCTGGTGGAGAGCGAAGGCCTGGTGGTAAGAAACGGGCGATGAAAGGGAAGCCTGGGGATTGACCTTAAGAAGTGTCTCCAGGTTAGAGCAGGGAACAGGCCTGTGCTGGAGGACTGGGAATGCTCTGAAACATATAGGTCCAGTGAAGGTAATTAATGATGGGGGTTGGAGCTAGGCTCTGGGAAAGAGGGACAGGAATCAAGACCAAACTTGATTGTGTTACCACTGCTCAGGCTCAGTTCAATTGGTCCTCTAAACAGATTAACCAGGTCAGCCAGGCTGGGTAGAGGTACTCAAGCTAAAAGGTCCCTACCATGTCCCAGTTTCATAACACTTCTTGCCCAGTCCCTCTGTCCATCCTTCCCCTACCCAACTGGCTCTTCCCAGCCAGGAATTGCCAGGGGCTTAGCCTTTTCTCCTACTAGAAGCTATATAATGGGGTGGTGCCAATGCCTACCTGAGATATGTGGAGCTTCTTAAGATCAAGACTTGGGCTAAGACCTCTCAGTCCTACCTAGGGCCAGAAGCTGACAGAATGGTTGGAGAAGCATGGAAGGCACAGGGAAGAGAAGACCTGGGGGACTACCCCTCCTTCCATGTTTCCAAGCAGGGCCCTAGGTGCACCACTAGGCCAAGGGGCGGAGACCAGCAGAGTCAGCCTTGAGCATGTGACTGGGAAATCTCCTTACATCCTTACCCCCCTGAGCACCATATGAAGCCATAAGCCCAGTCTTCCCACTCAGGAACCAACAGTGGAACCGAGGCTGCCTGCCCACTGGACCCTGGGGACACAAACAGAAGCTCATATTGCAGGCTTGTGAATAATTCATCATCTGCTTGCTGCCTGCACCTCTGAGAAACCTGTTTCCTAGGCCTGCCCCTGACCCTGCCTTGCATTTCTTTAAACTTTAATAGGCCCAGGCTCCAAGTCAACTGAGCAGGGTCCACGGAGCTGGGACAAAAGTTGAGCAGAACTTGGGCCCAGCTCCTTCAGGTCCCAGTTGATAGCTGATAGAGGAGGACTCCATGGGACAGACCCACCTGACTAGAACCCTAGCCAAAGCAGGAACTCCAAGAGTGGCCTCTGGCTTCAGAGCCCTTCACAGGAGGAAGAGTAAACTGGGGTGTTGAGGTCAAACTAGGCCTTGGGGCCCCTGGAAAACTGTGGGATAAGGTTGCAGATAAGTCCCAGGACCAGACCGGCCTAAAGACTTATAGCCCAGAAGTCTCCACCCTGGATGTGGTGCCCCAACAAGGAAACATCCATCCAAGAAGACCAAGACTCCCAGGAGGCCTGGAAGCAGCACCCTGGGTAGACCTGCATGGACATCCCCATTAGCACCAGAGATTTCCGCTGCCTGCAGCTGGCCTGTGTGTCCCTCGGCCTGGTGGCCGGCAGCATCATCATCGGTGTCTCCGTGTCCAAGGCCGCCGCTGCTGTGGGTGGTATCTTTCTTGGTGCTGCTGGGCTTGGTGAGCAGACGCTGAGCTGAGACAAAGGGAGGGGACTTTTCTGGGAAGCAGGTCTGGTGAGGTGAATAAGAGGTGAAGGGCTGTGGGAATTGGTTGGAGAGAGAGTACAGCCTCGGAATGCAGGAAGGGGAGCTGGCTTGGGGATTGGCTGAGGGTGCTGGGAGAGCAAGGGAGCACAGACAGGCTATTGCCCCACACCTTGACCTGGTGGGATCTTGTGTTTGTGGCAGGATTCATCAGCCTGGTTGGAGTGGGGTGATAGAGGCCTGTAAAATGAGACAGCTCAGACAAAAGACCCTCCTCCATTGCGTCAGCAGCAGTCTGTCCGTCTGTCTGTCTGTCTGTTTGTCTGTCTGTTCTGGTCAGGCCCATTGATGTAGAATGCCATCTCTCACTCCACCTCCCTGTCCCAGGAGAACCTGGAGCTCCATATCTTTAAACACTGAGTGCCAGGAACACTTAGTCTGGGAGGACAGCAGGGCAGGTGCCCACCCTATGGCTTCCTGGTCATCAGGTCCGAGTGGGGAGGAGCAGCAGTGGAGCCTAGAAGGCCACTCTAGAGGTCTTGGGAGAGGAGAGAGCTGGAGATGGAAGGGAAAAGGGAGGCAGTGATCTTGGTGTCACCTGGCCCAGTTCTAGCTAAAAAAGGAAAGTGACCAACCTGCTCTTCACCTGAGCAGAGTAGAGCCAAGAGCCTGCTGCAAACCCGAGGCCTTGTAGCTTCTTCCCCAGATAAGTACTGAATCCTCAGCTTGGACTGAGTGCTGGGGAGACACACACACACAAACACACACACACACACACCTCCCATTTGCACCCCCACAGTCCTGATCCTCTGTTCCTGTGCCTCCTACATCACCTTCATAAACAAACCACCCACCCCAGCCTCCTGCATCTCATACCAATCAGGCCTTCCCCATCACAGCATCCTCTGTGTCCCTCCTCAGGGCTCCTCATCTTCGCCTACCCCTTCCTGAAGGCTCGGTTCAACCTAGACCACATCCTACCTGCCATAGGTGAGCATTTCCTCCCCCAACAAACCCTTTGTGTGCAAACCTGTGAGTGACTTGTCAGTGGGCATGCCTACATGTGAGACTGCTCCTGGATGAGTGTGTGTGTGTGTGTGTGTGTGTGTGTGTTGTATGCCAGTATCACCATGGCTACAGAGTAGCAGAATCCAGCTGCTGCCTGAGCAGACATGGCTAAACCTCAGGAATGTATCTCCCTTAAGAGTCTTTTTGCGCCGGGTGGTGGTGGCTCGTGCCTTTAATCCCAGCACTTGGGAGGCAAAGGCAGGTGGATTTCTGAGTTCGAGGTCAGCCTGGTCTACAGAGTGAGTTTCAGGACAGCCAGGGCTACACAGAGAAACCCTGTCTTGAAAAAAAAAAAAAGTCTTTTTACTTCTCAAAGTCTCCAGGCTCTCCAGATGACCAGATGACACTCATCCCCAGCCCACTAAAGACCTTCTACTGCCTCGGATCCCACAACCTCTTAATAGTTCCCAGCTGACTTCCACAGCCCGCACCCAAACGCCCACCACCTGTGAAATCCTGTGGAGCTTCACATACACCTACCTCCCACCTAAAGAACCTACCACCTCTGGCGAGATGTGGTGGTGCACACCTTTAATCTCAGCACTAAGAAGGCAGAGAAAAACAGATCTCTGAGTTCAAGGCCAGTCTGGTCTAGATAGTAAATGCCAGGACAGCCAGGGCTACACAGAGAAACCCTGTCTCAAAAACAAAACAAAACATAAACCACTACCACTTTTTCAAGGATTTGTTTCTTCTGCCCTTCCCCAAATCAGCCCAGATAATGTGACCTAGAGGAGCACAGGAGAGCAGAGACAGTCACCTAGAGAGATTAGACAACAGGAAGAACTTCCTTTCTCAAGCTGGGCTTCATTTGGGAATGACCCAGTAGATGGGAATTTGGGGGTGCTCTTATCCTGCAGGAAACCTGAGAATCCATCCTAACTCAGGACCAGACCATGGGGAGGGAAGATCTAGCAACAACAGCAATAAAGAAGGTAAGTACCTGACATCCTGAACTCCATCTTTTGTCTCTGCTATCTGACTGGGCAGCTCTGTAGATCCTGGGAGGAGCCTTGAAGGTCATAGGCAGGGAAGGGTCCCCACCCGAGGGGTCCCCACCCAAGTGAAGCGATGATGTTGAGTCAGCGTCCATATGTGCAAGCCCTTCTCATTTGTCTTTGGGTTTCCCTGTCCCTCCCAGCATGGACAGAAGGCCTCTCTCCTGCTTTCTTTTCCCTTACCCACTGGGCCTCATGCCCTGGTTACTGTCCACTCTCCTCCTGGTGCTGAAATGTGGCTCTTGGCAGTGATGCCTGAAACTAGGCATCTTCTCCCTTCCTGACCTTGTTCTCCGCACTGGGAAACCCAGGGAGGAGTATCTCCAAGGCAACTCAACCCCATAAGTTGATATGTCCTTCTCCTAGTGTTACTCAGCAGAAGGGTCTGTTCCAGATGCTGCCCCAACCACTTTACATACATTAACAGCTTGGTTCTCACAAACCGCATGCTGGCAAGTACTACAACAAACTTGATTTTTTTTTCTTTGTTTTTTTTTTCATATGAGGTAACTGAAACACAGAAAGATTGCATGATACATCAAAGATCACACCTGGGAGGCAGTGGGACCAGGGCTGAAGCCACAGCTCCTGAGTCTGCTCCCCATACTGGTACTTGGACTCTAGGACTCCCCATCTCCCTCTCCATCCCAGCTCTGCCCTGGAGCATTCTGACCCCTGTTCTCTTTGGACTTTCTGATCCAACAACCCAATAGGGGGTCTATACTCAGGCATCCCTATCCTGTTGTCTCCTCCAGGAGGCCGCGGCGGCCTGTCCACAGTGACCAGAACCCTGGAGAAGCTGAAGCCTGGAGGCAGGGGAACTGAGGAGGGCTAAGCACTGCCTCCTGTCTCACTCTCCCCACTCCCCATACTCAGGGTCCTCCTTCAAGCTGGAAGATGCAGAGATGAGCCCTGGGAATGCTGGCCTTACTTTCTCTTCCAATGAGGTTCTCCCTAACAGATTCCATCACTTCTGGCATCGTGGAAAGAGCTTCAGGACCCTCTTCCCTGGCCTGATTGTTCTGGACAACATTTCAACTTTGTTCCTTCATTGATCCCTTATTGGAATTTGATCAAGGGCCCTGACTAGAGTCAGAGATATTATTCTATCCCAGCCATAGAAGCTGACCTCAGGAACCACAGGTGGGGGTCCTGGCTGAAGCTGTCATGTCTATGTCAGGAGCAGAAGTGACCACTGGCAAGGTAACTTTCCAACTAAGCGCAATGCTGGCACAGTTGCTGTTGAACTTCTTCACTCAGGGCTGTGAAGCACCTGGCTCCAGATAGCCCTCCCAACCCCCCATCTCCTATTCTTCCCACTCCTCTTTGCAAGAAGAAGGCTCCTTGTTTCCTCTAGAAGGCCAGCTCAGAATCCCATAGCTACATGTCCCCCATGTCCTGTTCTAGGAGCCTGTGATCCCCTCTCTCTTGGAACCTCCAGGAAGGCTTGAGTTCTTTTTCACAAAGACAATTGCATTTGTTTGTTTGTTTGTTTGTTTGTTTGTTTTAAGACAGGATCTCATAGCCTAAGCTTATGTTGTCTCAATGATGTCTAGCTAAAGTTAGCAATTTTATGTGTTCTCAGTTCTGAGTACTGAACCTGGAGTCTTGTACACACTAGGCAATCACTCTGCTCAGCTCTATCCCTGGCTCTCACACAAACAATTCTCAAGCCTACTTAAATATGATGAATGATGCTTTTCCCCCCAGTCCCTAGCACAAGGCAGGGCACACAGTAGCTGCTCAGCAAATGCTAGTGGCTTAAATTAAGTTGAAAAAAAAAAAAAACTACCCCACTAGGCTTTCCTGGGGAGGTACATTATGTCGTCGCCACAGTGAGGTTTGAAGTAGGGAGGTTCAGGTACACATGCCCAGGCAGAAGGTTGCCACAGCCTCCATGTCTACAGCTGCAGGAACAGTGAGATTGTTTGATCTCCACAGACACCCTCCTTGTCTGGCTTTGAGAAGACAAGCTGGGAACAGTCTTATTCTTGCAGGCCCTACGCGAATGACTCTTCTCAGAAGCCTTCTCGGACACTGCCCCAGGAGTTCCAGAGAGACTTGATCACTTGAGTGACTCTGGTCTGTTTCTCCTTGTTAAGCCTGAGAACAGAGAGCCAGCTCCATAGAAGATATCCTGTGGACACTGGAAAACAGGCGACATGGGAGAGCCCATCTTGGGCAGATGAGAAAACCGAGATATCTCAGGATAAAGGACTCATTAGGTGCCCAGAAAAAGTCATGGAGACAAGCTCTGCAACCAGGTCTCCTCGATGCATAGCCACAGAGCTCAGCTCCCTGCCAGCAATGGGCTAACATCCACAAGGGATGGATTTCACAAATGCTGGTCAGATGTAGACACTGGCTCCTCCAGCTTTCTCTCTGCTGCCCTTTTGCCTGCTCCTCGCCCCTTGTCTCTTCCTCCTCAGTACCGTCACCACTCACCTCTCCCCTGATGGACAAGGAACCCCTTCTTCCTACTTGTCTTTAGTCTTCACCTCTGTGCTTCAAAGAAATGCCCAAAGACAGAGGTGGGAATTGCAGATATACACCTAAGCTGTGGAGAAGGTGGCCCCCCTCTATTTAACCCTCCTAGGCATGATAGCCCTAAAATAGGATATGGTAAGCCTGATACCCGAGAGGCCAGGCATAAAGAAGTATTTGTGACCATTGAGGAATAAGTTAAAATATAGTCACATGAAAAAAGCAAGAGCTACATTCATTGGAGAAGCCTTGAGGTGAGTGGGAGTTCTGGAGGCCTGGCCCTACCAGTCCCCTCTTTTCCCTGTTGTGGACTTTCTGAAACCTCCATTCCTCCAACGCATGTGGATCTTCAGATACAACCTCTCTAGTTGTACCTACCCTCCCCAGTCGTCCCTGTGAGGCACACCTTCCCTCTTGTTAGAGAAGAGAGGAGGTGGGGCCAAGTTTGCAGTAGTTTATGTAGTTCTTGGTTAGTACTTGAGCAACGACAGAACCCTCCAGTGGTCCTAATGGATATAGGAGTGGACAGTGGGAGACAGATCTCTTCCAGGAGTCTACTCAGAAAGGAAACTGAGTCTTTCCAGAAGTCCCAACACCTGGACTCTGGGCCATAAGTGAGCCAGTCCAGAGAGCACAAGAGTAAACCAAAGCTGGGTGATGCTTGATGTAGGCACCCCCCTGAAGTCACATCCTCACTGGAACTCTCTGAAGGAAAGCGGCTCTAGCTAAGGGAATGGAAATGAGACTCTCATCTTGGTTCAGGCCTCCAGGGGCAGAGCAAGAAGCTGGGAGCCTTGTGCCTGATGGCTGTGGCAGATCCTCACTGGTCCGTGCTCAGTGGACATATCAAGTGGATTTGTGAACGGATGAATGAAGGAACAGTGGAGAGAGATGTCCTCCAACCACACTCTTCTGTATCTATCCAGGCCTGTCTGCAACAAAATCCAGCCGCAAGCTGCCTCTGGACCTTCACCTCATGCCTATAGGGGCATGTGGCCACGCCCCTTTCTAGAATGCTGGGCTCATGGCTATTTAAGGAAGAGGTGCTGAAAAAAACAACAAAGTTTCACCTCTAGGGAAACTCTTGTCTTGCCCCTCCGTAGTACCAGGCCCTCCAGGGCTGCAGAAATGCTAGAGAATGCAGGGAGGGGCGTCCTGAAAGGAGCTGCACTGTTTCCACGCTGGGTGGGGAAAACTACAGCCTAGACAGCGTGGGCGGTGGGGAATTAGTTGCTGGGGTGTTCACAACCCACGAACTCGAAGGAGCGAAGGCGAGAAGGACGTGTGCGAGGCTTCTCGGCTGGAGGCAACCGGTGGGAGCTGGGAGAGATTGGTCGCCCACACTGGGAAGGGGCTCCGCCCGCGGCGCGAGGTTGCGATAGACCACAGCCAGGCTCTGTTATCCCAGCCCGCGCCGCTGCCTCCCACTCACCGCCGATGCTGCCACGGCCTCCACTGAAGTCTCTGAGAGTCAGCAGAGAGGAACTGACCGCTCATCTTGGCCTGGCGCGCCCACTCTCCCGGAGCCCCTACCCGGCGGCGGTCGTTGGCTGATGCAGCTCTCCCAGGCGAGGCACGGATCCCGCGCCTTGAGCTGGATCTGGATCGACCCTTTGAACACCGGGACACCAGGACTCCCTTCAGGGGTCAGCCGTGTCACAGCAGGGAAGTGTCCACATTCTCTCAGGCAAGTGAAGTTGCAGAAATTGGGGGAGGGGTGCTAGTAAGTGGGCAAGGACTTTGGAGGGAAATGCTTATCCTGCTCTGAACTCCTAGAGAAAGGAAGGTACCGCACAAGGAGCCAGGGACCTCCGATCTTGAGAAAACAAGTTTAAAAGAGAAAGAGGAATAAGAGAACCCGAGACAGACTGGCTGTTTTGCCTCTCCTCTACCCAGTTGAATCTACCCTATAGCTTTCCATGACTCTATGCTTCTCCAATGCTCAAAGCTGAAACAAACGAAACAAATCTGAGAGACAAATGAATCCCTGAAGACAGCCTTCCCTGGCTTCTCTGAGCAGTGTTCCCTTTCCATTTGTGTCGCCAATAATCATAGAGCACTGAGAAGAGACAGGTACCTCCGTGGGGCCTGCAGTCCTGGACACAGGAAGCCCCATGACTAGGGGACCCTGAGCTGAGTGGCACACCATCTACACAGGAAAGTAGAGCTGAGGGGACTAGCTGAGGACAGAGCTGACTAAGGGACCAGCTGGTGAGCTCAGCCCCAGCAGAGTAGACTCAGGAGGGCTACCTGGAGGAGTCTGGACTCAGGGAGCAGCAGATAGTCCAGGAGGGTTTTAACAAGGAGAAGAAATGGGGACTGAGCAAGGTTAATTACTGGGACAAGAAAAAAAAAGGATGGACTGCAAAGTTCCATGGCAAGGATCTAAAAGGTCCCAAGATGGGTTGCAGGTGTGTGGAGGGGAGCCTGAGGGTGAAGGAGGGACCACAGCCGAGCTTGGGTCCTGAGTTTGTGGCCTTTGTGGAAAAGGGCAGCAGTAAAGAAATCTACATAAAGAGGCAGTGTTCCCAGGAAGTATGGCCCAGGAGACTTCAAAAGCAGAAAGTAAATGCTGAACAATGTTCATTAAGCTCAGTGACAAGGGAATCACCGATGATATTGATGGACAGAGAGGCAGGGACATGATGGGACAGAAACCAGACTAGTGTTACCCTTGTAGGCCATGATGTATTCAAGAAGGGAAGAGACTGCTTGCTCAAAACCATGATTGGCTTGGGTTGAAGATGACACAGGCAACAGTTCCCAGGAGGAGGTATGGTCCACTGAGAATCTCACTCAGGCCCAGAAGAGGAGTTGTGACCAGGTAGCTGTGGGCATGCAGTGGGCTGGTGACACCGGTGAGGGTTCTTCTTATCTCCCAGGCTTAATTTAAGAGTTTGGGTGAAGACTTGAGAAGGCAGGAAGCTGGACTGAGACAGGGCTGAGCTTTGCCGGTGAGCACTGGCAGGACAGAGAGATGGGACAAAATCACAAAAGTAGCTAGCATAAGCTCAGTGTGGAGCGCAGGTGGACAGAGAGAGAATCAGATACACAAGCACCATGGGGGTTGGCTCTGGCTACAGTGAGGGACGGTGTGCAGTCCTGGAACTGCAAGGGCTTAGCTGCAGACTTTCAAGGTACAGCCTAGGTTTTAGGCTGGGCCTCGCCCTGTATTAGCACCAGGTTTGTGACTTTGGATAATTAATTTAACCGGAATCTGTGTTTTCTCATTTGTCTAAAAGGGATGGTAATGTGTTTACTTCTTAGGATTGTCATAGGGTTAAATAAATTAATGTATATAAAGGGTTTATATCATTGTTCATTTTCTAATGTTATAGCAAACCTAAGACTGGGGAACAACTGTTCTGGAGACTGTGAGGCCAAGAGAAGAGGGCTGGCCTATATTCCCTAACCACTCTTTTGAGACAGGATATATATATATATATATATATATATATATATATCCTCTACCTCCTGAGTACTGGAATTAAAGGCATGCACTACCTTGCTCAGCTCTTAACCACTTTTTAAAAATTATTTTATTTATTTATTTTATGTATATATGAGTATACTGTAGCTGTCTTCAAACATACTAGAAGAGAGCATCGGATCCCATTTACAGATAGTTGTGAGCCACCATGTGGTTGCTGGGAATTGAACTCAGGACCTCTGGAAGAGCAGTCAGTGCTCTTACCCGCTGAGCCATCTCTCCAGCCCTCTTAATCACCTTTTTTTTTTTTTTTTTTAAGTGATTGGTCTTACATTCAGGTTCCACCACTAAGAAATCTGATTCTTCATGAGTTTGGGAGAGATGAGCCACACTTGAACCATAACAGCTTGGAATATCATTGGGCACACAGTAGGTGCTGTCATAGAGTCTATACTGTGATGGAAGTAGGGGGATAGTGGAGAACAGGATGTAAGGCTTCTCCAAGGTGGGCTGGTCCAGGGTGATGCCAAGGGTGATGAAGTCCTGGAGGTCACCATGGGGGCAGAGCAGCTGAAATGGGGAGAAAGAACTGGGCAATGGAGATAAGATGTCAAAGAACTAAGGGAGCACAGGCCGGGAGGACTGCTGGACCTCGGCAAGCTAGGACGGGGAGGAAGGATAAGTGGGGCTAGGCACCAGGCCTCAGGAGGAGCAGGACAGCCCCACTCCAACAGTCTAAAGTCCCCACCAACCATCCCTCCTATTGCTCCAGGTAGCTGAGTTACTGTTGTGGAGGCAGAGGTCTGGGCTCAGTCTGCCCATACATGTCCTCTGGCTAGGACCAGGAACACATCTGAGAGCATCAGGAAACACTGAGAGGAAATAAAAGACCCACGGCAGCAGAGCCAGTGTTGCCTGCATGGGTACAAAGGCTGGTCTAATGAACACAGAGCTGTGACTGATGCAGAGTCCTTTGTCCCTTGGGCCATCTACTGTGCTCGAATGAGAGCCTCCGAAGCCTGTGGAGACCTTTTAAATGGGACTCCTACCTCACAGGTGGGTGTGTGACTGTGAAATGGCCCATGAGGGGATCTGGAACTGCTTGCTGGCTAGAGGCATGAAGACCACTGTAAGCAGAAAAGCATCATGGGGGCATCTGGATCAGACAGAACTCACTCCATGACCTCTCCTGGGGCCAGTGCTCTCAGGCACCTCATTCACCCTCCACCACAAGCAGGAGGTATCTAGAGACACAACTGCTAAGCAGAGGCTCATCTCCATCAGATGGGAATATGTCAGCCCATGTCTGCAGTTCCGCATGCAATGCAGCAGTAGCCTGGATATGTTTGGTCCATGGGCATGCATGTAGGGAATGAGGGTGGTGGGTGTTACACACTGGGAGACGGGATGACAGAGCCCAGGAATCACACACAAACTAGAAAGCCAGGCCTTCCAAATTTCCTCCTCCTCAAGCATTGTTTCTAGGTTGGGGTGTGGTGTGTGTGTGTGTGTGTGTGTGTGTGTGTGTGTGTGTATGTGTGTGCTTTTGTATATGTCAGAGAGTGAGAAAACTTCTAGCCATTAACTGAGAAGGGATGATGGTGTTTCTGGACCCTGGGGAGGCAGAATCCATTTGGCAAATGCTGAGAACTTTCAGTGTAATGAATAAGCCCCAGCAGGCAATGAGTAACAGCAATGGGGGAGGCTCCCTGAGGATGGGTGGAGTTGAGGATGAAGTGAGCGTTAGTCTGGGTTTCCAGAGGAGAGGCCTTGCCCAAACTTTAGGGACTAAGGGAAAAAGAAGAAGAAGAAGAAGAAGAAGAAGAAGAAGAAGAAGAAGAAGAAGAAGAAGAAGAAGAAGGAGGAGGAGGAGGAGGAGGAGGAGGAGGAGGAGGAGGAGTTCCCACTCAAGGACAACAAGGGCTTTGACCGAGCAAAAAGACCGGTCACGCGTGGAGGGACAACTTGGAGGGGTCACTGAAGCAAAGTTCTGTTAGTCCACACAATCTGCACTTCAGGGTTCTGTGCTGGGCTCGAGGGCTTTAACTGGGATGAGGCACAAAGGACCAGGAGGATTTCCTGCAGCAACAGAAGGAGGTCAAGAGGTCAAGAGGACTCTGTTGGCTCCTCAAGGTGAGCGCAGTGTTAGGCTCCCTGTTTCTCTCTCTGCAATGCCATCTGTGGAGCTACCCGATTACCAACTTCTCTACGTAGGACCTTTTTCTGACATTGCTCCACGATTTCAACACAGCTCATAAACTATGTTCTCCCAGCTCTTCATGCCTGTGACCTCATATTACAAGTCAGAATTCCCAAATACAAGTCGTAACTGCTGGAGTTTGGTTTGGGGGCTTGGGGGTTGTTTTTGATGATTATGAGACAGTCTAACTATGTAGCCCAGGCTGGCCCAGAAATCACAAAGAACCACCTGCCTCTGCCTCTCAAGTGTTGGAATTAAAGGTGTGCACCTGCATGTACCACTGTGTCCTGCTCCTGTTTTGTTTGTTTGAGAAGTCACGTTCTGACACAGCGACTATATTGTTGTTGCTTCTGCATAGATCTGGTTTTACTAAGCCAGTGGTGTTCCCAGAACTAGACCCATATAGAGATTCCAAGAAAGGGCTTTCAACACCCATAGATTGGGCTTTCATTCTTAATTTGTTTTGTGTGTACATGTGTAACTGTAGGTGCAAACTTCTAATCACATGTGTGGAGGTCAGAGGACAACTTTTCACTGGGTTCTTTCCTACCCTCTTGCTTTAAGCTCTCTTGTTTGAGTGGTTTGCTCTCTTGTTGGAGTTTCTCTTGTTTCTGCCTCTGTCCTGTGTACCCCAGGCTAGCTGAGCAGTGAGCTTCCAGATAATTCTCCTGCTCCACCTCCCTTCTTGCAATAGGGGCACTGGAACTACAGATGCTGGCCCCCACATCTGGCCTTTTATTTGTTTCAGGGATGCTTTACTTGTGTTCCAGGAATCAAACTCAGATCGTCAGCCTCCTCGGGCAGCAAGCACTTTTACCTAGTGAGCCATTCCCTCCCCAGCCCCATAGATAAGGCTTTTGAAGCTAAGTCCAACTGCAGAGTCCCGGCTGGTGAAATGGAAGTGGGCCTGGAGTTTACTAGACTGCACTGTCTAGAAAGGGGCCAGGGATCCAGATCGTGGGTAAACGTCCCTCTCAACTGAACATCAGAAACGTAATCACACTCACAGGCCACCCATACCAGAGCCTCATCTGATGTTCAGGAAAGTGAATATCATTGCTGTGTCTACCAGAGCATAGTGAGGGGCAGACAGCAGGTCTCATAGGTCCTGGGTCTGGCTCTTGGGTAAATGGCCAGACATCTCCCTGCTTCGTTTTCTTCACATGAGCAAGAAGAAACCAGACCAGATTAGCCCCAGGCCTCCATCACTTGGAGGGTGGGAGGACTGTTTAAAACCCCAAAGCTGCCTTTTCGTTAGGACTAAGGAATAAGAGAAGGAAAGGGTTCATTTAACCAATGACCTGCACTTTACAATGAGTCTCTCTTTTAAAAAATAAATGATTTATATACTGTTGCTTTCTTCAGACACAACATAAGAAGGCATTGGGTTCTATTACAGATGGTTATGAGCCACTGTGTGTGGTTACTAGGAATTGAACTCAGGACCTCTGGAAGTGCAGTCAGTGGTCTTAACTGCTAAGCCATCTCTCTAGCCACACAATTAGTCTCTTAATTACAGCCTGAAGGCTTCCTGGAGGAGAGGTGAAGGTAAGATTAGCAGTGGGGGAAACAACCTGCAGACTCTTCCCATTGGATGGGTAGCTTCCCAGGGCTGTTCAAGATGTCCTGGGCAACTTGCTGACACTGCAGGCGGCCCAGGGCTGAGCCCAGATTGGAGGTTAATAAGCTCCTTCCCTTCTCACTCACCCTCTTGCTGTGTGTCTGCAGGATCACCAAAGTTTGCCCCTGACATGTGTGCCATTCTGGTCAGGCAGCGGGACAGAGCTTGACACGTGCAGGGCGTGGGCGGGCCAATGCCGCAAGCAAAGAAGAGCCCAGAGACCCTGGCCCCAGCGCCCCCGGGCCGTTCCCGAAGTCTTCTGCGGGGCCTGCCGTCGCCCGCTCTCTGCTGTGCCTGTGGCTTGTGCGTGCTGCTGGCAGGCCTGAACGTGACACTGGTGGGAGCTTTCGCCGCCTTCCTGCCGGGACACAACGTGCCGCTGGTGGTGGGGCCCGCGCTGCTCGTGCTGGCGCTCGGCTTCTTCGCTGCCTGCTGCGTGTGCAGCCACCGGGGCCCCGCGCCCCGTGCGCGCTCCTCTGCCACCGAGGGCCAGGGTGGCGGGCGTCCAGGCACTGTGGCACTGGAGATGGAAAGCAGCGAACGCACGGCACAGGACACGACAGCGGTGCAGCTCAGTCCAGCAGCCTCGGCTGCATCCTCCTCCGGCCGCTCCAGCCCCGGCCCGGGCCTCTTTGCCCTGGACCCTCCTGAACCTGCAACCGGGGCTCCCTACTTGCCGCGCACGGAAGGGACCCAGCCCAACTTCCCTCGGGACCCGGCTGCCTCCTAGTGGGCCAGGGGAAGAGGGGAGGGGGGCTGCCTGCCGTAGGGGACAGGGAAGGCCCAGAACTGAGCATAAGTGGCCTCATCTGTACCTTCTCTAGAACTTCCAATAGGGAGAGTGTAGTTATGGGAGTGGCTTTCACACCCCTAAGAGAACAGAGCTTTGATCTCTTAGGTGGAGTCTCTAAGAGCTACTTCATCCTCTCCTCCTCCTCTCCACGTTGATGAAACTGGACCCTGGATCTGGAAACTTGTCCCTCCCCGAGAACTAAGGAGGAAACCTCATCCAATCTCGAGGATCTAGGTAGGCCCTCGGAGTAGAAAGAGGGATGAAGGTCGAGCTAACTTTACCGGGCCCTGTGCACTGTGACAGGCATCTAGCCCTCCTGCCCTTCTCCTTGTTTCTAGTCCAAGTCCTTTGGGGAACAAAGGTTCTGACTTCAGGATGGTCCCTGGGATAAGCTGGATAGAGCACACCCATCCTTTCTATCTGACAAAGGTCGGGGGAGCTGAGGCTGGGGTCCTCCATGGTAAGAGGTCTTTTCAGTCCTGAAGGTCTGTGTGTGATTTTCACCGCTAGCAGCAACACCTACCTGGCAGCACCCACTGCCATGACTGTGCCACCCCATGCATTCCAGCTGTGTGCCTCGCTCAATAAAGCCCCTTCGGAGTCAGTACTCTGTGATGTGCAGGTGGGGGAGGGGCTGACTGGGGCCTCTGATGAATACCTGGATCCTGGACTGGTGGCAGCCCATAGCTAAACACTTCAGCATCCTGGCACTAGCCCTCCTTGGAGATCTAGAAAGGGGATCTCAGGGGAGAGGACTGTGTGACTGGACAAGATGGCCTCTGAGACCCTGTATACCTACCTGGGAATGTCCAGGGAGAAGCTGTCAGATGTGTGGCTGGGTGGGGGTAGGAGTGATTGCTTGAATCGAGTGTGTCAGTGTTTAAGATAACTATTGATGTCACACATGTGTAGGAGCATATTATGGGTAGCATTTGAGCGTGTGGCCACCCAGCACAAGACAGGGAAGGGAAGAGAGCTCCGAGGGCCATGCAAAGCCCAGACCTTCTTCAGGCCTAGCTAGGCTTGAAGTTTGGGCCCAGCCCATGATCTGAGCAGGTGGATGAGGGCTCTTGATATCGATATAAGGAGGGCCCTAGCAAGAAGGCCCAGAGAACAGAAGACTAGGGGAAGGTTCTATGTCTCTGAGCTACAACCCCCTTCTCATTTCAGGTACCCAAGCAAGAACTGATGGTGGCCCATGCTAGCCCACCATCCCTTGACAGGCTTTATCAGCCCTCCTTTCTCTGTCCATGCTGGGCTCAGTGAGAACCAGGTACTTCCCAAAAGCCCTGGGGCTCTTTCTTCCTTCATCTGCTGCCTTGTCCTCCTCTCCTGCTGTCTCCCAGGGAAGCAGATTTACCAGCAATGTGTTCACACAAACCAGTAGTCTGAGCTTTGAAGCACTCAGGACCTGGAATACCTGGCCTCCTCTTGAAACATCTTGTCACTGCTATTGGGGATGTGTTGGCATGCACATGTGTATGCACATGTGTGTGTTTGTGGCCGTCCCCAGGTTCAAACTCTTCTAAGTTAGTGCTCTGCCATCCCAAACACTAACTTCTTCCGCTTCCTTGAAAGTAGCCAGAAAGAGAGGTTTCCATTGATGCAGTCTTAGGTGGGATCCAGACCTCCCTTCCCCCAACGCCATATGAAGTGACACCCTTATACACCTGTCTTAGAGTTTCTATTCCTGCACAAACATCATGACCATGAAGCAAGTTGGGGAGGAAAGGGTTTATTTGGCTTACTTCCACATTGCTGTTTATCACAAAGGAAGTCAGGACTGGAACTCAAGCAGGTCAGGAAGCAGGAGCTGATGCAGAGGCCATGGAGGGATGTTCCTTACTGGCTTGCTTCTCCTGGCTTGCTCAGCCTGCTCTCTTATAGAACCAAGACTTCCAGCCCAGGGATGGCACAAGGAGCCCTATCTCCTTGATCACTAATTGAGAAAATGCCCCACAGCTGGATCTCATGGAGGCACTTCCCCAACTGAAACTCCCTTCTCTGTGATAACTCCAGCCTGTGTCAAGTTGACACACAAAACTAGCCAGTACAACACCCTACAATGTTAGGCCTCTCCCAGCTGACAAATGCCCCAAATTATACCCTCAGGGATCTTTATCCCCCACCCAAGAAGACTCCCTGATCTTGTTCTGGAGTTAACTACTGGGGGGGGGGGGAGGAGTGGACTCAGATAAGGATTCTGGTAAGTGGAACAATGGATCAAAAATCAGTGGTGAGAGCAGACTCGTGAGAGAGAACGGGATGGGGGCAATGGCTCCCTAGAGCCTCTTCCTGCCACCCCCAGCTGAAGATGATTATTTCTTTCATCTGAACACACTCCATCTTCTCAGACACACAAGTGCCCTGGGGCCCACTTTCTAATCAGTCCCAGCAAAGCACCTTCAGGTCTCCAGACCTGCCACTCGGGGTCTCCTCCCTTTATACAATCTCCCCCCAGTGAGAGCTAAGGGACAGACCCATTCAGTGTAGTATAGCTGGTGAGGCCGTGGAGCAGCCCCATTCTCTATATATAGTGGTGCCAAAGAAGAGCTCTACGCTCACACCTCTGCAGGCCCCTCCCAGGCAGGCCACTGGGACGCTGTTTCTGTTAGGATGAGGATGGGATTCTGACAGCAAGCTCCCTGACCTGGAGAAGTTCTTGAGGGCCTGGTAAGACCTGCAAGGGGCACAGCAGAGGACTAAGCCCTCTAACCTGATCCCCGAGATCTCCAGAGGTACAGGACTACAGGAAGAACACAGAGCTTCTGAAAGGATAGTGCTCCCCAGGATTCGCCATGGAGAACTTGGGGTGGTCCAGGAAGCTCTGCATCTCAGAAGAAGCTGCTGCTGGCCTGAATTAGGGAACCCAAATGGAGGTCAGAAGCTGGGTTGCTTTCTTTCTAGTCCTACTAGAAGAAATGAGGATAGCCACTGAG
>JADRCD010172624.1:0-14900 GCA_019843815.1 Montemys delectorum | reverse complement strand
CCCTCAGTTCAGTGAAGGTGACATCATGCAGACTCCCCCTCCCCCCTAGCATCCACAGATCATTTCCCTTTGAAAACAAGCAACCCCACTGCATCTGATTGGCATGGATCTGATTTGCTCTGAGCAAACACACCCATCTGTGGTTTTCAGTAACTCCACAGACCACTACCATTATCTGGTGTGTGAATGTTTCTTGCCTACCAAATCCTGTCTCCCTATCTGCCATTAGTACCCACTCCTCCTGATATTCCCTCTGGAACACCAGGAAGCTGTTTTCTGTCTCTAAGGATCTGCCTGTTTTGAGCTTCTTACAAAAATGAAACCCTTTGGTGAGATTTCTGAATAAAACCAAGTGAGGTTCCACTTTCACCTAACAGAGAGCTGGGACAGCACAGCCAGATGCACATCCCCACCCCCACAGAGAGGGGTGGTCCTGTGTCCTTATCCATTCCCCTTCTAGCTGAGCTGCAGCAAATCCAGAGAGAGAAAATTAGCAGCTCTAGAAACTCATAAATACTAGGTGCAGGAGTCTGGAGGAGAGGAAGGAAGAATCACTCAGTCATATTTGCTCACAGCATAGGGAAGAATTCTGTAACTCTCATAGGCTCAGGGCTGCCACTGGTCACATGGCCTGGCGGGTATTTATAAGCATCTTCCTTCGTGTCTTTTTGCTTCAGCGAGTGCTTTAGCTAATTGTGGCCCTTTACCTGGTGGGTGACTTAAACCTTCATTCATGAAGGGTCTGCATCGTGGGCAGTCCTGCCTGGATTGGGCAGTGGAGTCCTTCCACTGATGTTAATCACGAGACCAGAGATGCAAGGCATCACCTACACTCTAGGCATTCTGTTATGAAACCATAGCCTGTTTCCAGTGGGCAGGGCAGCTGTACCAGCCTGAAATCATTCCCTTGCATCCTGGTGATTCTCTCACAAGAGTGCCTCAAAGGGGACCCGTGGTCTCCTCAACCTCCAGGGTACTGGGAGTCAGTGTAGTGCCTATGGTGGAAGTCTTGACCAAGAGAATCTAGAGTAGTGGGGGCAGGAAGATAAATGTTATTGGCATAGAGATGGGATATAACTTTGGTGGCAGGATGCTTGCCTAGTATATGCAAAAGCCCAGTCACTGGTGAATTTTCCCCGAAGAACAAAAAAAAAAAAATCATTGCTGGGTTAACCTCTGTGTTTCCAGGACCATGAGCAGTGGCTACAGGAACACAGCTGCATGGATAGGTTCAGAGGACATTGTTCCAGCTCCTTGGGGTGCAGAAAATGCACTCTTCTGGTCTCAGAGCAGGGTGATAGAAAGTATTAGGGACAGTGATTCTCTGAGCTTGCACTCTCTGCCTGTGCTGAGTCCCTGTTCAGAAGAAAGCCATGAGATGCACAGCAGGGTGTCAAGTATACTAAGAAGACACCCTGGGCCCAAAAGGCCAGCTCACATTCAGGTATGCCTTGGTGTCAGTAACAGCAGAGGGGTCTCTCCCATGGTGGCAGCACTCCAATATCCCATCAGTGAGTGCCAAGCAGGAATCTCAGCAGATGAACCTCAATGAATGGACTGTCCAGTCCACACATGATCTCCAAGTCATACCCTCCTCAAGCCCTTTTGGCAGTGACAGCGATATCAGGGGAAAAGGCTGGCTGGTGGCCACTGATTAGGTCATCTCATCCACCATGGAGCTCCCTTCATTCCAGGGGTTTATTTCTGTGCCCAACATCCTTGTGGGACATAAGGTTCTTCACACCCTGTGCTGTGCACTGCTGGAGAGATAAAGCCCTCTCCTCTAACCTCCTCTTACCACCATTTTTTCCCCAAATGCTTTACTTCCAATTCCCTGACTATCGTGACCCAATGGCCACCAAAGCTTGGAACCTGTAAACCTTATCTCTCCTTCTAGGTCAATTAGAATAACCAGAATAATTGCTCCAAGTCCTGTCTACTTCTGTTTCCCTTCCTCCGTTCCTCATAGGAGGCTGCAGGTCACCCGTATGACAAGCAAAGCAATTAGAAGCCGATCCAAAACAATTGGAAGCAAGACTTGTTCTCTCTCAGTGACCAAGTAATAGGAAATTGCATATGAAGTGCAGGTGCTGCCTGGAGGCACTGGGAAAGAAACAGGAACAGCTACCAGCATCATGGGAGCTCTTCAAAAAGCTTGATGGAGCTTAGTAGTATGCGGTAGTCAATCTTTATTATCAGCCTACTGGGATTTAGAATCTCCACGGAAACAAACATCAGGGCATCTCTGAAAGGGATCTTTTTAGATTAGGTTAACAGACTCACACTCCCGTGGGCCAGGGTATTGAAATGTAAAAAGCAAGCAAGCAAGCAAGCTGAGCAAGCACCAGAATCCATCTTGTTCTGCCTCCTAGCTGTGAATGCAATGTTGCTAGCTGCCCTTGTTCTCCCACCACACTGCCTCACCGTGATGGACTAGCCTCTCAAATGGTGAGTCAGAATAAACCCTCCCTTAAGCTGCTTTTGCCAAATATCTTGTCCCAGGAATGAGTGCAGTAACTAACAGGGGGTTGTTAGTTCTCAGGCTTGTCCTGCATCCACTGCCTCTACAAAAAGGTGACACACACACACCTGTGTTTCCCTGACCCCATCGGATCACGGGTCACAAAATGGCTCTTTTATAATGGCAATTCAGGTCATGTGGTCAGTTGGTGTCACGTGGCCACATGCTCTATGGAGCCTAGAGATAATCCAAGAGTTGAAAAAGCATCCACAGAGGATGGCAGGGCTCAGCCTCACAGACCAAGGGTGAAGTCCCTTCAGGAGCTTGAACAACCCCAAGAGAACTTTCTACCTCCCATAAGCACCTTGAATACCATAGGATCTGCTGCTCAGAGCCGCCCATGCAGCTAAGAAGATTGCACAGCAGCCTGGGCCTGTTGAAGAGCCTCTTGTTATTTGGGCCTCACTGAAAAGTGATAACCCTTTGAGTTACTATTATGTATCTGCTAACTGCAAAATCCAAAGAGAGCCACTAGGCACTGTGCTGTATCTTACATAGTAGGAAGGACCACGCACTTGACCCAGTCCAGTGTACACTAACAGTATCATCAAGGCAGAAGCCTCCCCCAAATCCTGTGAGAGTTGATCACCTGACCTTCAACCACACACCATGTGACCAAGTCATCTTAAGATATCATGAAATTCAGCTTTAAATGTCAACTTGATACTACCTAGAGTTGTCACCTGGAAAGAGAGCCTCAATGAGGGATTGTCTATTTGGCATGTCTGTGGGGGACTGTCTTAATTAATTGTGGGAAGACCCAGCCCACCATGGGCAGCACCATTCCCTGCAACAGGGGTTTCTGAAGTGTATGGTAACAGAGGCATACAGCTGGGCACAAACAAGCACGTATGCATGTGTTCATTTTTCACTGCTCTTGGCTGTGAGATGTGACGAGCTGTTAAAGCTCCTGCCTTGACTTCCCCCACAATCACAGACTGCAACCTGGAATTGTAAGCTAAAATAAACTCTTTTGTCCCTGCATTTTTGTCAGGCTTTTCCATCCCAGCTGCATAAATAAAAGTCGGGCAGATGCCTACAGCTTCCTGTTCCAAGGGCCCAGGAAGCAGAGCTTTGCCTATGGAGCAGCAGAGCAGCACGATGCCTCCAGGAAGAGAAGTCAATCAGGATCCCTAGGGCTGGAGCATAATGAGCTATTTCCAAGCCCGAGGTAGGACAGGATGGTGTGTTCCTTGCTAGTTGAAAAATAGCAGCTTTAAATGTCCTGGTAAGTTTCATTCAGATGTACACAGAAACCTAGTGTACTCACCAGATCAATAACCAAGAGATTGGACTTTATAAAAATTGCAGACTTCTGTTGTATTAGTCACCTTACCTGTTGCTTTGACAAAATATCTGATAGAAACAACTGTAGGGAAGAACTACTTGTGTTGGCTCTCAGGCCATCATAGCAGTGGGAGCAGCTCATAACTGTAGCAGCAGGAACATGAAGGCAGCCTGCTCACATCTCTATGGATCAGGAAGCAGAAATAGGTTAGGAAGTGAGGCCATGCTATGAGCACCCCAGTGGGGTTCTATGTGCACCCCACTGTGCCCTACTTCCTCCAACAAAGATTTGCCTCCTAAAGGTTGTGGAACCTCCCAAAGCAATACCCCCAAGTGGGAACTAGGTGTTCAAACACATGAGCCAGCAGGAGTCATTTCAGGCCCAAACCGTGTATCTGCGTTACAGAAATGCTGCTAAAAGAATGATGGGAATTAGACATGATAATGAATACCTGTCTTGGGAGATGGTGTCAGGAGAAGCTCAAGGTCATCCTCGGGGATGCAGGGAACTCAAAGCTAGCCTGGGATAAATGAGACCTGTATCAGAGAGAGAGAGAGGGTCAGGGTTGTGGGGAGCTGGAGAGATGGCCCAGTCATTAAGAGGACTTGCTGTACATTTGGGAAGACCAGAGTTCAGATCGCAGCATCCACATAGTAATCTAGGAGTTCTGTGTACACCTGTGACCTCAGCTCTGAGGGGGATCAGACAAGGATCTCTGGGACTTGTTGGTTTCCAATCTGCTTCAAAAGCATGGGTGAAGAGTGATATATAATGACACCTGATGCACTCTTCTGGCCTCTGCCTATAGGTATTGATATGTGTATCTATACACAAGTATGCATACACTCACATAGACATATACACAAATAAATAAGTAAATTCTTTTAAAAGAAGAGGAAGAGGGAAAGAAGACAAGTCCACAAACTGGGAAAATATCTTTGCAAAAAAAGTAAAAGATTTACTTATTTTTATGTATGAGTGCTTCATGTGAATGTATATATGTGTACCATGTGCGTGCCTGGTGCCTGCAGAGGCCAGAAGATGGTACTGGATTCCCTGGAGTTGGAGTAACTGATGACTGAGCCACTAGATGGGTGCTGGAAACTAAAGCTGTGTCCTCTGCAAGAGCAGTAAGTATTCTTAGCCACTGATACATCTATTTGGCACCATCAAAAATATTTTAGATGATAAAGGACCCCTATCCAAAATATACAAGGAACTTTAAAATATGAACAATAAAGCAATTTATTTAAAAGATGTAGATACCTCACCAAGGAAGACCTGTGGGTGACAGATGAGCAGACTTTCAACATCTCACAGAATTGGAGAACTGCAGTTTAAACCATAAGGAGACGTCACAGTCCATAAGAATGGCCAAAATCAGGAACACTGGCAACACCTGATGCTGTGGGGGACCTGGAACAACACACACACACATACACACACACACACACACACACACACACACACACACACACAGAGAGAGAGAGAGAGAGAGAGAGAGAGAGAGAGAGAGAGAGAGAGAGAGAGATTGATTGATCCTACCAGTCTAGTGGCTGTTTACCAGACTTGGAAGTATATATTGATTTGTACCAGCAATCCCAGCACTTGGGCCAACAGCTACCATCATAGCTGAAGTTACCCCACCACCCTGAGGTTGGTTACCCACCACCCTGAGGTTGGTTACCCACCACTCTGAGGTTAGTTGTACACTTCCCTGAGGTTACCCAGCTCAAGCCTTTGATGGTAGATTCACTACCCTAAAATCTTTCTTTGTGGCTTTGGTTTATACGCTCTTAGTGGAGGTGGTTCTTGTGGCTCCCCCATGTTCTCTCCCACCATAAAAGTCCATGTTGGAGAACCAACCTGAGGCCCCAAGAGTAGCTATGCCTTCTGTTCTGCTGCTGGACCTAGGACTGGAAAATGGCCAAAAAATGGACTAGAGAGTCCACTGGTCACTAAGAGTGAGATCCAAACTGAAATTCCATGAGTCACTTGACCCTGCCAGCCCCTACCGCAGCCATTAGTCACAGAGGTGCCTCTGTCTCCAGAGGCAGTGAGTAGAGTACCAAGAAATGGTTCAGAAACACACCCAAAGTCAAATATTTCTCTTTCCCAAAACAAAGGCACCAAGGGAGTGGCTGCAGGTCCCTTTGGGAGGCTGGGAGAAAGAGAAAGAACGTGAGATTGGCGAGATAGCACAGCAGGATCTTTCCTCCATCTGGGATGGTGAACTGGGCCTTGAGAGAGTCAGGCCTTCTGTGAGTGCTGTCCATGAGCTGGGCCTTAAGCTCCTCACTGGTGCTGGTCTGCTGAGACTTCAGTGCCAGTCCATCAGTCTTGGACATGGCATGACTCCCTGGCCAGGCCCAGGTATCCACAGGCTAGGCCACTCTAACAACTGCCCTGTAAATGTAACTTTTATTCTCCTGATGTAATTGTCATCTCCGAGGCTTACTGCCCTCATCTGCTAACCTAGGCCTACTCCTTACACTAAAGAATGGGACAACGAGGAGATAGAGAGGCAGGCCTCCAGGTGTTCCTGGAGCCTAGGAGGGGGGTTATAGACCCTGGACACCTCCAGGGAGGGCAGCTGCAGCCTGCAGGGCAAGCTGGGTCCCACTGATAGGGAGGGAGGGCCTTGCTCCCAGAAGGGACAGAGGTGGGTGGAGCAGGGTAAGTCTTGATGTCCTCTACTGGAGCAGCTGTGAGTCTGAACTGAGAATAGGCTCAGCTGCCACATACCAGAGCTGGAGAGCAAGTGACACCTGGGCTCAGGTGGGGGTAGAAGGCAGCTCCTAACGGCTCCTCTCACTCGCACTAGAGCGGACAATTTCAGAGTCAGAACAAAGGCAAAAGTCAGGCCATTCCCAGTTCAGGTTCCCTAAGAGTCCCCTAGGGCTTGGAGCCCCACTCTCCAGGCAGTGACAGGACAGGAAGAGAACTCGGATGCAGGTATCGCCATGTGCCCAGGTAACAGACAGGCTGGCCTTCCTGGGTGAGAAGAGCCGTGTGTCATCCACGATGCCTTGCCAGGCCCACAGATGTCAGGGGCTGCTTCAGCTGGTCCCACTCTGCCTGTCCTCCATCCAGGTGGCTCTTAAGAGGACAAAAGAGGAGGATGACTGCCGGAGCCTGCTCGTAGGCCAAAAGTCCCTCTATCTCCACCGGGGTTCCTGGAGGCAATTATGTAGGTACACTGAGGCATCAGGGAAGGGAAAGCTATGTAAGAACAGATGAACAACTGCATGAGGGGAGAACAATCTGGTGGATGGGTGGGTGGACAGGTGGCAGGTGCTGTCCTCCTCCTTCTAAGATGCAGAAGGAGCAGGGGAAAGGAGAGGTGGGGGGTAAGGCCAAGAGGGTGTGGCTCAGCAAGACAACTTGGGGACTGACAAAAAACACATGATTTGAAATTAAATCTCTTTGGAGTTTATGGAAATGTTGACGTTGGGCTAGAGTTCGCAAAGACCCCCTCAGCGCCTCTATTGCAGCTGGGATCATAAAAAAAAAGAAGAAAAGAAAAAAGAAAAAAAAGAACTATGTCCTTCATATACTCTTAGCATGGGACCCAGCGGTGACCCACACACACCAAGCATTTCCTGCACAAGCTGGCTGGGTTCCCTAACTCCATCCAGTTCTGCACAGCCTGCCCAGCGATGGCAGCAGACCCTGAAACAGAAAGCTCCACCCAATAAGAGTGCACACCCCAGCCCTCTGCAGGTGCCAATCATAGCTTCAGGTTTTAACCTGTGTGTTAGAGTCAGGTCTGGGTCACTTGCTGGAGTAGCCCATAGAACTCAGGCGAGCACTGGCTTACATCTGCCCACTACTTTACTATAGAGGCCATGATGAAAGGTGACCACACCAGTGTGCCTCAAGAACAGGCACACGTGGGAGGAAGTGTCTCCATACCCTGTTCAGGCCCACTGCCCTCGGTATGGTCACCTGTTTGGATATTCCCACACTGTCCTTTTAACTGGTTTAATGCACAGTCAGGCTGATGCCATCACTGCTCCCCACCCCACCCCACCCCCATTGCTCTCCTTTCCCTAGAGGCTGAGGAAGGGGTGGGACTGACATTCCCAAACCTTCCAACCTATCTTAAACTTCCTGGTGTACAGCCACAGCCTGTGGCAACCTGGATGCGCAGGGAAACCACTAGCCAATCCATGAAGGAGGTTCCTGCCACTCTGGAGGTTTGAAGGGGTTTTAGGTATGTCCAGCCGTTTTAGACATCGTGACACAATATATGTGTGGCAGCCTCACAATTGAGTTATAAGTAAACAGGCCAAAAGACCCCCATGGGGCTGGAAAGAGGGCTCGGTTAGTAAGGTGAGTTATGCATAATGAGAACCTGAGTTTGAACCCAGAATTCATCTTAAAAGTTAGGTGTGAGATGGCTCAGCACTGGCTGCTCATCTCAAGGACCCAGGCTTGGATCCTAGGACGCTCATGGAGGCACACTGATGACAGTAGCTCCAGTTCCGGAAGATCTCTTCAGGCACTTATATGTGGTGTTCAGAGAAACCCATACACATAAAATAAAAATAAATCTAAAAAAGAGAAAAGAGGGTGCGGAATGATCAAACAAGACACCTAATGTTGCACATGTAAGTGCACGCGCGCGCACACACACACACACACAAAACTGAAAAAGTCTCAATGCTTTAAGGATACTCACAATTTTATGTTCAGCCATATGTATTTCCCTGCTTAACAGTCAAAGCGTCTTCCTACCACCATGCTATCTATTGCCATTGCAGACCTACCTCTAGTACAGCTGTAACCAATCCCTTTTAGTCTTAGGGAATAATTTTTGAGTGGCCCAGTTGTTTAGAATTTGTTTCATGTAAGGCTTGTTCCTCCCATATGAGAGGGAGGCCTCTTTGAACCACCTTAGACCTAGCATTTCTATAGGGTGCCATTCTATCTCATCATAACCCTGTTCCACACCATTAGCAAGCATATGGGAAAGTTGATGGTGATCTCCTAATCCCGAGCCCCTTCTCCTCCTACTCTGGCAGTGCAGTTAGTTTGAGATTAACCCTTTCTTTTCAATTGGGCTGTTTCATCAGCCAAATGGGCTGTCTCATCAGCCTGTCCTCCTTCCTTGTCAGCTATCTCTGACCCTACCGCCCTCTAGCACAGTTTCTATCCCTCTTTCCTCCTGCAGGGAACTCCTGCTTTCTTGCTCAGTCACCAGCACTGAGCCTTGTCGGTCTCCCTTCTCTGGTGCTCTCGTCTCCCCAGCACTTCCACCTCCACCTGCAAGTTTTCCAGTTGCAGCCAGCTCTGCAACCTTTGCAGAAACCAGAGAGCAGCATGACACCTTTTGTTTTCCCTTTCCTGCCATTTTTTGTTTCTCAGGACCCTCCACTTCTACCCAAATTTTTTTCCAACCACTTAGCCATTCTCCCAACCTTTTTTTGAAACAGAATATGAGAAGAAGAAAAAGAAAAACCAGAAAACCTTCTCTGGGAGCAAAGGGAGGTATATCTCAGTGATAGCAGCCGCAATAAAATTGTTGCTGGTGTCTTGAATAAAATACCCATTCCTTTGTCCCCTGCCATGCAATCAAATCTCCCATATTCTGCCTAGGCCCACCTCTGAATGCCGCTTGTAGCTGGACTTTGGCTACTCTGTGGGCCCTTCTTTCTTCCACCTTTCTCTACCCCTTTTCTTTCATGCTTTCAAACCCCTAACACTAGGTAGGAGAGAAAAAAAAAAACGATAGAAAAGACAGAGGGTAGGGTTATCATTAGACTACTTCCTGCTGAATAGGGGCATCTAGTTCCTTAGGGCACGTTTGAGCTTTGCCATCCAGATATATAACAATAACAATAACAACAATAACAATAATAATAATAATTCCTCATCTTCTCCTCCCTCTCCTCTTCCTCCTCCTCCTCCTCCTTTTCCTTCTTTTTCTTCTCCTCCCACTCCTCCTCCCCCTTCTTCCTTCTTCCTTCTTCCTTCTTCCCTCTTCCTTCTTCCTTCTTCTTACTTTTCTCTTCTTTCCACACAGCTACTCAACAAACCATGACCAACACCAAACAACCACCAACCCAGCCAGCCTCTCGGAGCCCTAGACTTTATACCCTTTGAAATGTCCCCAGAATTTCAAACATTACGCAGTCACAGAAACTATCTGCTGCTGGCAAAATCATGTCCCATGCTTTGGGCCCTTCCCTGACTTCAGAGGGCCAGTACTGCCCTCTACTGGGAATGAGCCATAGCCCAATGTGCCCTGAGGAAGGCAGGAGGCAGGCCAGCAGCTTCCTCTGACATACCACTTCCTCCTACAGACAGCGTCAGAGCAGAAGGGTGGAAGGCAAAGGTATTCAAAAAGGCACGTTGCTATGTGGTCCTGTAACACATGGCTTCCTGGCCCTGCTGGTGGCCTTGGGGAAGAGAGGGTGGACAGACCTAGTATTGGAGGGACAGTCCTGGGGTCCCCTACCACTCTGAGAAGACAAAGTGAGATCGCCTGAGGAAAGCACCTGTCTCCATTCTTTTCCTAGGCACAGAGTAATTGAGGAGGGGGATTCTAGGTGGTCCCAGGCCCATCTTGGGCCCTGAAGGCTGCCTGACTCTTTCTTCCATGCAGGTAGAGAAAGGTGGTTGAGGAGTGAGTAAAACCACACAGTGAGCAAGCAGGAGGCTCTGCTCCAGGTGGCCTGGGACACTAGATGCTTAGGCATGCCCTGAGACTTTACTTGGGCTGCACCTAGGCTGGTCCGCACCCTGGCTGGGTCCTGGACTCTTTGCTGAGTGATATAGTGGTCACCCCTCACCTACCCTACAGTCTCCGGACTGAGACTCTGGGAGATGCGAGCTGCAAAGGAACCACCTGGAGCTCTGGAAGAGCCCCTAAGAAAGAAGGAGAAAGGAGGGGACAGCAGTAGGCCCCAGTGTCAGTCTTCCTGAATGGGTGGTCACTTGGTAATCTTTCCAGCACCAACATTAACCAGTACACAGCCCTATTTCACTGGCTTCTAGAAGGACCAGAGGCCACTTCTACCGTTACCTCTTTTTCCTACCAAGATGCCCCCTGGTTAGGAGGACCCTACATTATAGGGTGTCAAAAGAGAGCCATGGGCCCTTAGCTGGGTACCCAGAAACAGCCTCAGATATCTGGACAGGCTCAGTCATGACCAGGTTTTAAGGAGAGCATTCATGCTATGGCCTCCAAAGCCCACTTAGCACAGCCCACATGTATTTGAATCTGCAGTACTTCCCAGTCCATGACTTCCATCATCCTGTGTTATCGCAGATGCACATCTTAACATAGAGCCCTGTGGGAATGAGGTACAGACCCTCTTGTGGGGCCCCAATACTTGAAGTAAGCAAACACTTGTCCCCTTTTCAAAAAGTGGCTGACAGTGTTTCAGATGGTTCTCTGTTGTTGTGTATTGATTTATGTGTATGTGTCTGAGGCAGGGTGTGAGTGGAGGCCTGTGGAGGCCAGAGGTCAACCTCAGGTGTCCTTCCTGAGCAGCCATCCAACTTTCTGATGCAGACTATTTCACACTGGCTAGGCTGACTGGCCAGTAAGTCCGGGCATCATCATCATGTCTCAGCCTCCATGGCACTGGAATTGCAAGCACGCACTGCCATGCCTGATTTCTTTAACATAGGTTCTGGGGTATCGACCTAAGGTCCTCATGCTTGCCGGGCAAACACTTCAACTGAGCCCTGTCCTTGGCCTGTGTACTTTAAGGTGGGGTCTCACTACACGTGTTAGGTTAGCCTCTAACTTGCTAATACACTCCTGCCTCTGCCTCCCAGGTGTTGGCTGTGAGAAGCATGCTTTGTTTTTGTTTTTGTTTTTCTATCAAATATGGCTAGCTTACCAAGGGCCACCCTCCATCTTGAAACTCCTATGTATGTACCATGCCTGTTTGCCCAACCCCTGGACATTCCTGAGATTTGACTCTATCACACCCTTCCCCTCTGTGCTGGTTATGAATTGGTTAATGCCATCAGGTCATGAGACACAGTTGCCACTTGCAGAAGTCCCCTTTGGGGATTAATCTCAGGAGGACATTAGGACATAAGTTCTAACATAAACACTAAAGGTTTCTTATGTAGCCGGACAGTTTCAGGTTAGTACACCCTTATAACCAATGCCAGGCATTGGGCCCTTCTCTTCCTGCTCCCCTCAAGACTCCACCCCCTCCCTATGCTGCAGTTTGCCCAGCTCACCCAAAGGGAAGCCTCATATGCCTACAAAAGTCCAGTTGTCTTGGGCCAGGCCAGAGCAACAGCGGGTATAGAAACGGCCCCCCTTCCGGTCTGCCCTTCCTTCCCCCAACCCAGCCACTAGGTTACAAGGGTTGCTGACAGATGGGAGGACACAGCGATACCTACTGTGACCGCTGTGGTCTGAGGTCCCCACCCACTGGGGAACCACAGAAGGGAGGAGGGTAAAGAGGAAGGGAGGAGAGGGGAGGTGAAGAGAGGGAAGAAGAGAAGAGAGCACATGAGAGCCGAGAGGAGAGGAGCTGAGTACCATGGGGCAGTGGAATCGAATCAAGATTGCCAAATGCCAAATACTGATCACCAACTGCTTTGTCTTGGTAACATGCATGTGGGGCAGAAGGAGTGGATGGGTAGGAGGGCAGTAAAGGAAATAGTTCACCATGGCCGGGCCTCCAGCACTGTGGTCGCCCCTCTTGCCGCACCACAATCCCAGAGACTGGTTCTGGGTCCCTGGTGGCCACCCTTAGAGGACTGTGAACATCTGTACATGATGTCCTTGTAGGCACAGTTGTCACCCCAAGGATCAGTGAAGAGCCTAGGAGAACCTAGGTTGGCTGGTGACTTACAGTGTGCAAGGATTACCCAGAAGGGGTGCTTCCTGAGACCCAGGGACTGGGACTCCCAGGACAGGGACGGCAGAGTCTCTGCAAACAGTTTGATGTGAGCTCCTGGGTCCTCAGAGAAAATGGGCATAAGTTAGTATGTTTTCTGCTTATCTGTGTGTATAGTGCAGTGTCTGTGGGTTCCTGCCCACAGAAATATATAGGCCTCCTGTAGCTGCCTTGCTCCTATGCACTCAGGAAGCTGGAGGGAGCCAGGCTTGGGCCCAAGAAGCCCAGGCCCTACATTCTATCAGTGTGAGGGGCCTCCAAAACTCCCCAGCGCTGATGGTGAGCCCACTTCACTCTCAGCTGCTGGGCCTCTCTATGGCCACCATGGCTGCTGTCACTCACTTTGGAGACCACTTTACTGTGATTGGTCGTGCATCTTTGGAGAGGAACCCCTATGAAACCCTGCGTTATTGGGGTAAGTGAGGCCAAAAATGGCTGCAGAGTGGAGATGGGAGGGCTCCAAGGCATCTGGGAGGAACCAACCTTACTCCCCAGCCCTAGGCTGCCCAGAGGAGCTGGCTTTGGGCAAAAGCCAGAGGTCAGGGGTAGGGAGAGGAAGCCCCAGTGTCCTGGTTAGACTAACAAAGGTGGGGAGATTTAAGCTACAGCAGGCACTCCTGCCCCAATTCGCCTGCCCCATAGCAGTGGTGAAGCTGTGGCAGGTCCCAAATCTATGCTTTCAGGGCAGGGATCTCTTGAGGCCCACTCAGGTGGGCCTGTGGGACTTGGCAGAGAATACCGAGAAAGAAAAAGAGAGAGAGCAGAAAATGACCAGCTAGGACCAAACCGGCCAGGGTGTCCCACTTCCACAAAAGCAAGGCTACTTTAGTGAGAGGAATGCAAGGAATCTAGGAAGGTAACCACCCAGAAGGAAAAAGTAGGAAAATTGAGGCCCCTGAGTGGGGGATGGGTAGCCCTAGACCCTGCCTTCCAAGGCAATAGGCCTCCCACAAGCAGGAAGCCTGGCCCTGGGCCTTCACTGATAAGGTACAAGCCACACTACCACCTGTCACTAAAGTATGGGGATGTCCTAAAGATAGTCTTTGAGGTGGGGGTGGAGGTGGGGGTGGGGGTGGGGTGGGGGTGGGCAGAGGGGAGGAGAAATGAGGGAAAGAGTACTGCCTCCTAGCTTGCTCCCTTCTCTTCCCGCTTCCTTCTCAGCCTCAGGAGGACAGAGGCTATTGGGCTATGACTCGTCCCTTCTTTCGGGCCAGAAAAATGTGCCTTTTGGGACCTCCCGGAAGGTCAGTTCTAGCTCTGTGACTCCCAAAGGAGATTTCAGATCCAACCTCTATGCCCAGTCCCCATGCTAGATTCTATACCCTCTATTTTTCTCTTCCCACAGCCTTCTATGTGGGGATCAGCCTAGCAGGGCTACTGAGCCTGGGAGCTGCTCTGAGTACCATAGCCACCGTGAGGGAGGCCCATGGCCTCATGGCTGCGGTAAGTTCTACATGCTGCCGGATGACCCCCAGCTTCTAGACCTCAGTCAGGGACAAAAGCTGGAGAGGAATAAGACCAGGGAGCTCCCTGACTCGAGCAGAAGTATCCAGAAAAAAGCAAAGATCAGGGGATAGATATAGACCAGTGAGTTCCTCTACTTATATAGCTAAGACCTTCTACTTGCTCAGTCAGGACCCTCCTACCTAGACCAGTCAAAAACCCTCCACCTGGGTGCTGCAGGGCCCCTGAAAGAGAGAATTGGCCATCTCTGCCCTGGGGCCATCTCTAAAAGCCCTAGCATGGCTTGATTCTGATACCTAGCCAGGTCTGGAGACAGGACAGGGTGAATTCCACTTCTCATTAGAAAACCAAAAGGGACCAGGCAGTCCCTATAGCTGTTTCTGCATCCTGGGCTTCCTTGTCAGAGGTCCACTGTCCCTGCCTAGCCATTAAAGAGAAGTTTCACAACCCCAAAGAAGAAAGCCCTTGTTGCTGCAATATCTAGTTCTCCATATGGGTGCCTCAGTGTGCCTCACAATCCTCAATGGTTAATCCAGATTCTACCCCACAGGGCCCTCCCCGTGGCCTCCCTATTTCATCCAGGCTTTCCCAGTCATCTGAATGTGGGCATTCCTTCCTAACCCCCTGCTCTCTTCCCTGGCCCTCCATTCCAGGCATTTCCTTCTCCCTCTGTCCATCCCAGTGCCCCTGCTTGTAGACCTCCCAGACTCTACCTGTGAAAGACTGGGGGAGTCCAGGAACCCCCCCCCCC
>JADRCD010172618.1:0-11219 GCA_019843815.1 Montemys delectorum | reverse complement strand
CAGAGATGAACCTCTGTTGAGAAAGATGGGCTGCCACAGCCCAGAAGGGGATTTAACTTAGAAGTAGAGGAAGCATTTGCATGCAGGGTGACAGTTTTGCCTTCCTAATTGGGGAGGGTGAATAATTAATATACTTGGTTATTAAAATAAGACCATCACTGTCTCCAGGTTCCTAAAGAATGAGTCTGAAATGAGAGAGGACTAACACTGTAGGAATAACATGTATCACCTTTAGACATGATCCCACCTTTTCTTTCTAGATAAATCTCCACACAGACCCTCTTCTGATCCCGTGTTTTTAAGGTTTAGAATCAGGGCCAACTTTCTTTTCACACTTGAGTTCTTACTTTCTTTTTAGTAATTCCACAGATTTCCTAGGTTTCTTCTCTTTTCTCACCTGTTATATGTCTTTCCAATCTTTCCTAAAACTTAATACACTGTCCTTTTGAACAGGGTCCATACATGACTCTTGCTCCACACTCTCTGTTAAGCACAAAAGCACATACTTATAGAAGAAGCTTGGCACTCTGCATCCTGAGAATATTATTCAGATACCCCATTCATTCCTCATATTCTTCTGACTCAATGCCCACCGAGTTTAGATGTGTGACAATTCCATGTGAGCCGCCATGGTGCAGAGAATAACAAAAAAGTCAGAATATGATTATACTAAGGATATTTTTTCTTCTGTGGCCTCTTTACAGTCTGAAGCACCTCTTGCATTTTGCAACAAATGTCATTATATACCCAAAATATACTTTCTTTCCTCATCTTTCTGATAATTTTTACCAGACTCAAGCCTTTTTAATATTGAATATAGAAGTTTTTTTGTAAAATATACCTTGAGTATAGTTTTCCTTCCTTCTAAAAATCTGTTATTCAACAGTTCCCCTCCCATCCAGATGTATCACCATACTTTCTCTTTGGAAGACAAATAGACTTCTAACAGATAATAGTAAAATAAAATTTTAAAAAAAAGTAAAGTAAAACCTAACACATCAAAAGAATACAAAATAAAGTGAAAAATGAGTCCAATAAGTATTAAAGAGAAGAGATGTAGATTCAGAGACCCATGCATTTGTGCTCTCAGGACTCACATAAGAAGAGCACATCAGAAACCATAATACACAGGTGAAAGTACATGAAGGATAAAATAAGATATAAATTAAATAGATCAATATATATTGATAGATAATAAAATGCCAAAAATTGTTGCAACAATTGACTTTTATTTCTGAAGGGCATTTGCTCCTGTGCATGCATCCTAAACTTAAGAGCAACTGTCTTCTCCAGTTAGACTCTGGAAAAAATTAATTATTAATTTTCAAGTGATTATCAATTGGAGATAGCTTCTGGGTTAGGGATGGGCACATGAGTCCACTTCTTTCAGTATAGAGTCTTTGGCTGTATACACAGGAGTGATATAGGTAGGTCACATGACATTAGTATTGATAGCTTTTGTGAGAAGTTCTAGACTGAATTCCATTGGGACTACAGCAGGTTAAACTAATCATGTATTATTTTTCCCCCTTTCACCAATTATTCATCAGCATTTGATGTGATTTGTTTCCATAATAAATGTTTCTTTACTAAATTCATTGTTTGAATTAGATGAAATCTCAAACTATCTTTTAATTTACATTTTCTTGACAGATCATTTTGTTGAAAACTTAAAAAAAATAGTATTCAATTGATTCATGCTTTTTTTCCATTACACAAAGAAAGTAAAACTTTTTCAAAGCATCACTGCTAACCGCCTGTAGAATCCATTCATTTTGGCCTTTCAAAAGATGAAGATAGAATTCTGAAGAGTGGTTTGACAAATCAGTGTATAACCCACTGTCCCATTTTCTGTCTAGTCTAACTCTATATAGTGTATGGAATACGCTCTCTGTCTGATCCCTTAAAGTCCAGTCAGGTCATGATTGTCTGCTGGGGCATTTTTCAATGCTCTGTCATCTTTCTGTGGGTTAGAGCAGCACAGAAACTGATTTAGGAACATCACAATGACTGTGTGGTGTGGAATTTGTTGGACTCTTCCTGATGATACTGTGCTCTCTTCAAGTGCTAGATCAATAGAAAGAATACTGATAACATATACTTTTTTAGAATGGATACTGTCTCAAGAACATACTCTGGTTCACTTCAGTGGATGGTGTCTTCCTTTTCTTAACAACAGAAAGATAATCTTTGGGAGACAAACTATACATAGCTTCTGCTAATAATTTTTTAAGCCCCATGCATACACTTTTAACATTTATCATAATGTGTATGAGCTCCTCCCTACCATAAGAGAAAGAACTGAATGAAAAGCAGAAGTAGGATTATCTGCAGGAGGGAGACATCAACACTGACATGAAATCAACCATCTTCACACTGATCTGGCTGCCAAGGGTTGACAGGTTCTATCCTTGTCCAGTTCATAAAATTGTGGTACTATTTACTGGTGTGTCATTAAAGTCAGTAATGACACACCTTAGGTCAGTTTTTTTTTCCAAAAAGCCTCTTGATGAACATTTTCCTCATGTGTACATGAGGCTTTATTAAAAATTGTGGACAATCAAAGCACTGACTAATAATCTGTGAGAAAAGTGACAGTTTTATTTGTCTATATTCAAGCAAATTTTCCTGTTTTTTTTTATTATTTTCTCAACTTTAGCAGCAAAAGAGACAATATAAATATTGGCTTTTCACATACTTTTTTTGTAATTATCTTTAATCATTTTTTTTACATTTTATAATTCAGTCCTTATCCCTTTCCTTGTCCACCCTCACACAGGTGATCTCCCCATTTCTCCAACTAATCTCCAAAAGGATTCCCCCCGCCCCGACTCAACTCCTCAAGGTCTACTCACCTGGGACCTTAAGTTTCTGAACGGTTAGGTACATCTTCTCTAACAGAGGACAGACCAGCAAGTCCTCTTCAGTATAAGTGTCAGGGGCCTTAGAACAGCTCCTGTATGCTGCCCAATTTGGGCTTCTCACTGGATCTCCTTTCCATCAGTCTCATGTCCAATTTTGTTCCTGCTGTTCTTTTAGACAGGAACAATTCTGGGTCAGTTTTTGACTGTAGGATGGCAACACCATTCCTCTACTTGGTGTCTTGTCTTCCTACTGGAGGTGGAGATTACAAGTTCCCTCACCCACTGTTGGGCTTTTCATCTAAGATCCCTCTCTTTGTGTCATGAGACTCTCTCATCTCCCATGTCTATAGTACATACTAGAGGGTCCAACTACCTCCCAACTCACAAGGTTACCTGGTTCCATTCATTCTGCTGACCCTCAAGGCTTGATCCCTGTCCCCACAATACCTGATCACACTCCTATTTTCCCCTCCTACTCCACTTTAACAGGCAGATCCCACCTTCTCCTGCCCCTACCCCGATGAGATTCTTTTCATCTCCCTCCCAAGATGGATTTAAGCATTCTCACTTGGGCCCTTCAGCTTGTTAACCTCTTGAGTTCTGTAGATTGTACCTTGGATTTTCTCAAACTTTTGGTTAATATCCACTTACTAGTGATTACATATCATGCATATCTTTTTGTGTCTGAGTTACCTCACTCAGGTTAGTTTTTAGTTCCATCAATTTGCATGCCAAACTTAGGACTTCCTTGTTCTTAATAGCTGAATAGTATTCTATTTTGTAAAGGAACCACAAATTTCTATATCTATTCTACCTTTGTGGAATATCTGGGTTGATTCCAGTTTCTTTCTATCACAAATAAAGCTGCTATAAACATAGTGATGCACATGCACCTGTGGCATGGTGGGGCATCTTTTTGATATATGCCTAATAGTGGTAATGTAGGATCCTCTGGTAAATCAATTTCCAATTTCCAACATCCAAATTGGGTAGTGCAAAAGTGCTCCTCTCTCTCTACATCTTTGCCAGCATGTACTGTCACCTGAAATTTTGATCTTAGCCATTCTGTTTGATGTAAAGTGAAATTAAAAGGGAGGTTTTTTGATTTGCATTTCCCTGATCACCAAGTACTATGAACATTTCTTTAGGTGCTATTTGGCCATTCAAGATTCCTCTATTATGAATTTTCTGTTTTATTCTATACCCCATTTTTTGATTAGGTAGTATGGAAATTTTGGAGATTAGCTTCTTGAGTCCTTTATACATATTGGACATTAGTCCTCTATTAGATGTGGGGTTAGTGAAGATTTTTTCCCAGTCTGTACATTGCTGATTTGTCATATTGACTGTGTCCTTTGCCTTACAGAATCTTTTCAGTTTCATGATGTTCCATTTATCAATTCATGATATTACAGACTGAACTCTTCGGTTCTGTTTAGGAAATTTCCCCATGTGCCAATGAGTTCCAGGTTCTTTTCCAATTTCTCTTATATTACATTTAGTGTATATTTTTCTGTTTAGTTCTTTGGTCCAGTTATACTTGAGCTTGTGAAAGGTTCCAAATATGGATTCACATGATATTCATAACAACACTTGAGACACACATTGCTGACATTTTTCTACTTTTGTATTACTTCCATTACTCCTTGTTTGTGCTAGAATGATTCAATGGCACCATTTGTTTAATCACTTAACTAAACGAATGACAAACCCTTGTGACTCAGTATTGAAAGATGGATTCCCTGCAGTCCATGGAGGTAAGCTTTTGCATGTAACACCAGTATGACAAAACAAGTCTTTCCTATGTAAGCCCATAATGAAACATTAGAATTAATTATTTTAGAGAAGAAGGTGTCTGTCCTCACCTAATGCTCTGAAGCTTTAATGTATATAGGGTAAGCATCTGCCTCTTGCACAGCTGATAAATCACTGAAATCACAGGAAGGCATAATGCAACTGGAATTTGACATTAGTTATACTATCTGTAATAATTCCATTTCCCAAAAATCTTCTGAGTGTATCACACCCTGGGATGTACTTCTCAGCCTAGTACTCAGGGTTTCACAATGCACATAGTCCTGGATTCCCACAGGTGTTTATGAAACACATGACATGAGTTTTAATCATAGGGAAAATCCAATAGACCTTTCCCCCAACTTCCTTTTTTCTAAAACTACATGTTGATCCTATGCTTCCTCAGGATGAGATCCTGGTGTAAACAGATTAGTCATATCTGCCCAGTTAATGCTCTGCATTTGTTCAGGTCAGACATTTCCTGTAATTAAATATGTACATAAGAATTAAGGGCATATTTGTTTAGACATTCGATTATTAAAAAGATTAGTAGAGCTGGGCAGTGGTGGCACATGCCTTTAATTCCAGCACTTGAGAGGCAGAGGTAGGTAGATTTCTGAGTTCTCAGCCACCCTGTTCTACAGAGTGAGTTCCAGGGCATCCAGGAATACACAGAGAAACCCTGTCTAGAAAATAAACAAACAAAAAAAAGATTAGTAGAAGTTGTACCTCTAGTGAGATTTTCTTGAAATGTGAAGTATAATTTGAGATCATTCAGACATAGAGTGTTTTTATTATAACTTTATTATGTAATTTATGAAAAATTAAAAGTTCCTACCCAATCCAGGTTAAGGGTACACCTACATAGTGAGTGTACCTTAAATATAAAGTAGAATGTAAATATCATGGTTAACATTTCAGCAAGTGTACTTGTGTCACATGACATTTGTACAATTCACATACCAACTCTGCTTCTATTGACCTGGCATTCACTGTGTGCTCAGTGTCCCTGCTGCCCTCGAACATCTTGTGGAGAGTTTGTATCTGAATTCACAGTATTTTTTTCACTGTATCTCTTGTACATTAATATATGGCAGTGTCCTCATTTCTCAAACTGTTTATTTGTAGATACAATAAGTTCTTAGCGTTGCCCCTGGAGATGGCAAATCTACTCTTCACAGACTGTGTAGTTTTTATACTCCCATCGTATTTTATTTCTGTTAACCACTCTAGCCCCTTCCATGGGGTGCACCCAGTAACATCTGAAGGTAAATCCAGAATCTTTACAAAAATGTTCAATGGACTCTGCAGGGTTTATCGAGCCACCTCCAGGTTCCACCAGCTGCACCTCACCCTGTATGCCTGAAAGTAGAGAGAATCATAGTCAGAAAACTATCACATATATCCTCTGTCCCTCCTAAGCAGGATCTTTTCTTTGTGCATTAAATTTTAAAAGAGCAATTAAGAAAAACCATCTAAGCCCCAACACCACTGTGAGTAGTCTGGGTTCAGTGTTAATCACTAAATGGGAAGGCCTGACTGGAATCCAGGGCCATAGGTGAGGCTCAACCACGGGCTTTTTTTTTTGTAGCAGATGTAACAAATTGCATCACCTTTTCCTATATAGTATCTCTGGGGTGTAAATGTGTGAGAAAGCAGTGCTCAGAGAAGATACAATGGTCATTTTGGTCATTCAAAACTGTGACAATTATATGTAGTTATATAATGACTTTTTAAAATATAAAATTTAAATAGCATCACACAGTGGTACATTTCCAAATGAAGCTCACTGGTGCCTGGATTTGTGCTTCTCAATGCTGTGTACAACTTCTCTCTGAGGCAACACTTGTTCAGAGTCAGATTTTTCTGATGAAGATCAAAAATCCGCCTCAGTATGATGAGAAAAAGAAGCCTTTTGATTTGTTTCATTTCAGTTCATGAAAATAAGAATAAATATTTGAAACAAATAAACTTGACATCATATGTATGCACAATTACAGAATCATATGTTAAGCATCGATACACATGGAATCTTGTGTAACTATCAACATAGCTAGAAACATGGACACATATTTTATGGTAAATATATCCATATATGAGGTAACATCTCTTTCTGCCCTTAAGTTTCCTTTCTTTGGTGATGACACATTTCTTCTAAATGCAATGAGGGGAAAAGATGAAGTAACATATAAAGGCAGGCCTATCAGAATTACACCAGACTTCTCACCAGAGACTATGAAAGCTAGAAGATCCTCGGTAGATATCATACAGACCCTAAGAGAACACAAAGGCCAGCCCAGACTGTTATACCCAGCAAAACTCTTAATTACCATAGATGGAGAAGCCAAGGTATTCCATAATAAAACCAAATTTATGCAATATATTTCCACAAATCAAGCCCGTCAAAGGATAACAGATGGAAAACACCAACACAAGGAAGGAAAGTACATCCTAGAAAAAATGAAGAAAGTAATCTTCCATCAAAACTAAAAGAAGATAGCCACATGAACAGAATTCCAAATCTAACAAAAAAAGTAACAGCAAGCAGCAATCACTTTTCCTTAATATCTATTCAGATCAATGGACTCAATTCCCCAATAAAAAGACAGAGACTAAAAGACTGGCAATGTAAACAGGATCCAACATTTTGTTGCATACAGGAAACCCACCTCAGTGACAAAGACAGACACTGCCTCAGAATAGTACCTCAGAGTAGTAATTTTCTAAGCAAATGGTCCCAAGGAACAAGCTGGAATAGCCATTCTAATATCGAATAAAATCAACTTTCAACCTAAAGTGATCAAAAAAGTTAAGGAGGGAAACTTCATACCCATCAAAGGTAAGATCTACCAAGTTCTGAAACTCTATGCTTCAAATGCAAGTGCATGTACATTCCTAAAAGAAACTTTAGTAAAGCTCTAAGTATACATTGTAGTTCATACAATAATAGTGGGAGACTTTAACACCCCACTCTCTGCAATGGACAGATCATGGAAACTGAAACCAAACAGAGACACAGTGAAACCATCAGAAGTTATGAATCAAATGGGTTTATCACACACACACACACACACAAATACATATATTAACCTTTTTATCCTAAAACAAAAGGATATATCTTCTTCTCAGCACCTCGTGGTACCTTCTCCAGAATTGACCATATAAATGGTCACAGGCCTCTACAGATACAAGAAGATTGAAATAATTCTTTGCAGCCTATAAGATCACCATGGATTAAGGCTGGTCCTCAACAACAACATAAGCAATAGAAAGCCCACATACATGAGGAAACTTAAAAACACTCTACTCAACTTGGTCAAGGAAGAAATAAAGAAATAAAAGACTTTTTAGGGTTTAATGAAAATGATGCCACATCATACCCAAACTTATGAGAAACAATGAAAACAGTCCTAAGAAGAAAACTCATAGCTCTAAGGCCTCCAAAAAGAAATTGGAGAGAGCACATACCAGCAATTTGACAGTACATCTGAAAGGTCCAGAACAAAAAGAAACAAATTCACCCAAGAAGAGTCGAAGGCAGGAAATAATCAAACTCACGGCTGAAATTAACCAAATGGAAACAAAAAGAACTGTGCAAACAATCAACCAAACCTGGAGCTGGTTCTTTGAGAAAATCAACAAAATAGAAAAATCCTTGGCCAGACTAACTAGAGGGCACAGAGACAGTATCCTAATTATCAAAATCAGAGAGGAGAAGGGAGGCATAACAACAGAAACTGAGGAAATAAAAAAAAAATCATGAGATCCTACAACAGCCTCTATTTAACAAAACTAGAAAACCTAGATTAAATGAACAATTTTCTAGACAGATACCATGTAACAAAGTTAAATGAAGATCAGATAAATAATTTAAACTGTCCCATATCCACTAAAGAAATGGAAATAGTCATTAATAGTCTCAAAACCAAACCAAACCAAACCAAACCAAACCAAAACAAAACAAAACAAAACAGGACTATGTGGGTTTAGTGCAGAGTTTTACCAGCCCTTCAGAGAAGACCTAATACCAATACGCCTCAAACTATTCCACAAAGTCTAAACAGAAGGCATTCTACTCAATTCGTTCCATGAAACCACAATTACTCTGATACCTAAACCATACAAAGACCTAACAAAGAAAGAAAACCTCAAACCAATTTCCTTTATGAATATCAATGCAAAAATACTCAATAAAATTCTTGCAAACCGAATCCAAGAACACATCAAAGCAATCATCCATCATGATCAAGTAGGCTTCTTCCCAGGGATGCAGGGATGGTTCAATATACAGAAATCCATCAACATAATCCACTATATAAACAAACTCAAGGAAAAATAAACATATGATGCTGAGAAAGTATTTGACAATATTCAACATCCCTTCATGATAAAAGTCTTGGAAATGTCCGGAATTCAATGATCATACCTAAACATAAGAAAAGCAATATACAGGGCCTAGAGAAATGGGTCAGTGGTTAAGAGCACTGATTGCTCTTCCAAACGTCCTGAGTTCAAATCCCAGCTACCACAAGGTGGTTCACAACCATCTGTAATGAGATCTGACACCCTCTTCTGGGGTGTCTGAAGACAGCTACAGTGTACTTACATATAATAATAAATAAATCTTTAAAAAAGGAAAATAAAAAAAGAAAAAAAAAAAGAAAAGCAATATACGGCAAACCAGTAGCCAACATCAAACTAAATGGAGAAAAACTTGAAGCAATCCCAATAAAATCAGGGACTAGGAAGGGCTGCCCACTCTCTCCATACTTATTCAATATTGCACTTGAAGTCCTAGCCAGAGCAATTAGACAACAAAAGGAGTTCAAAGGGATACAAATTGGAAAGGAAAAAGTCAAATTATCAATATTTGCTGATGATATGATACTATACTTAAATGATCCCCTAAATTCCACCAGAGAACTCCCAAACCTGATAAACAACTTTAGCAAAGTATCTGTATATAAAATTAATTCCAGTAAATCAATGGCCTTCTTTTACACGAAGGATAGAAATGCTGAGAGAGAAATTAGGGAAACAACTTCCTTCAATATAGTCACAAATAATATTAAATACCTTGGTGTGAGTCTAACTAAGCAAATGTAAGATCTGTTTGACAAGAATTTCAAGGCTCTGAAGAAACTAAGTGAAGAAGACCTCAGAAGACCGGAAGATCTCCCATGCTCATGGATTGGCAAGATTAATATAGTAAAAATGGACATCATACGGAAACCAATCTACAGATTCAATGCAACCCCCATCATAATTCCAACTCAATTCTTTATAGAGTTAGAAAGAGCAATTTTCAAATTCATCTGGAATAACAAAAAACACACGATAGTGAAAACTATTCTCAACAATAAAAGAACATGTGGGAAATCACCATCCCTGACCTCAAGCTGTATTACAGAAAAATTGTAATAAAACTACATTGTACTGGTACAGTGACAGGCAGGTGGATCAATAGAATAGAACTGAAGACCCAGAAATGAACCCACACACCTGTGGTCACTTGATCTTTGACAAAGTATCTAAAATCATCCAATGGAAAAAGGATAACAATTTCAACAAATCGTGATGGCTCAACTGGACATTAGCCTGAAGAAGAGTGCATATCAATCCATTCCTATCTCTTGTACAAAGCTCAAGTTTAAGTGGATCAATGACCTCCACATAAAACCAGATTCACTGAAACTAATAGAAAAGAAAATTGGGAAGATCCTCAAGTACATGGGCACAAGGGAAAATTTCCTGAGCAGAACATCAATATTTATGCTTTAAGATCAGGAATTGACAAAAGGAACCACATAAAATTGCATAGATTCTTTAAGGCAAAGGACACCATCAATAGGACAAAACTGCAACCAATAGGGTGAGAAAAGATCCTTCCCAATACTATATCCAACAGAAGGCTAATATCCAATGTATACAAAGAACTCAAGAAGTTAGACACTAGAGAACCAAATAACCCTATTAAAATGGTGTAGAAAGCTAAATAAATAATTCTCAACTAAGGAATACCAAATGGCTGAGAAGCATCTAAAGAAATGTTAAACATTCTTAGTCATCAGGGAAATGAAAATCAAAATAACCCTGAGTTCCACCTCTCACCAGTCAGAATGGCTAAGACTGAATCTCAAGTAATAGCAGATACTGGTGTGGTTGTTGAGAAAGAGAAACACTCCTTTATTGCTGGTGGGATTGCAAGCTGGTACAACTGCTCTGGAAATCAATTTGGGGGTTCCCACGGAAATTGGACAAAGTATTACCAGAAGACCCAGCTATAACACTAATGGGCATATACCCAGAAGATGCTCCTACATGTAAAAAGGACACATGCTCCACTCTATTCATAGCAGACTTATTTATAATACCCAGAAGTTGAAAACTAATCAAATGTCCTTCATCAGAGGAATGGATACATAAAATGTGGTACATTAACACAATGGTGTACTACTCAGCCATTTTAAAAACAGTGAATTCATGAAATTCCTAGGGAAATGGATGAATCTGAAGAATATCATCCTGAGTGAGGTAACTCAATCACAAAAGAACACACAT
>JADRCD010172615.1:0-10389 GCA_019843815.1 Montemys delectorum | reverse complement strand
GGGAAAAGGGGAGGGGGGGGGAGAGGGAGAGAGGGGGAAAAGGGAGAGGGAGGGAGATGGAAATAGGGGAAAGAGAAGGAGGGAGGGAAGAAGGGAGAAAGGAAGAGCAAGAATAAGAGCACACCATGGTGAGATTTGAGTTTTGGAGAAGATCCAGTCAGGTCTCTAGGATTTTATTTGAGATACACATAGAAACCATGAGAGCCCTCAGTAGAAGCGACATTATTGAATTCATTATTTTAGGATGCTCTTAGATGCTCTGGGGGAAAAGGTAGGATGAAGTGACAGCAGTTGAGAAGAAGGTAAGGAATCCCAGGAAGTTATACTAGTGACTTATCCTACCATCATAGCTGTGGGATTTAGAAATTTTTATTATAATTTGATTTGGGTTTGTTGGGGGACTCCATGCGCAGGTGATGAGGAAGAAGTTGAAAATCAGCCAGGCTCAGGTTTGTCTGACTCCAACAGGGAGGGGAATGGTGGAGTCACATACAAACATAAGACGAATAGTTTCTAGAAAGAAAGAACTAGAAACATCTGTTGTTTCTGAGATGGGTAATGCTTTATAGTCTGTAGGTCAGCCAGATGAATGCTCTCCTTAGGGGATAGTTTTGAGGTGCTCATCTTATTGATGGATCATTTCTTTTTACATCCCTTCTAATGACTGGTGGATACGCCTATTATCTTCTAGGCAGGAGTGTGACCCCTTGAGTGTTGAAACATCATCTTCATTGCTGTTTTCCACACTTCTGATACTCGTCATTGAAGGCAAGTACACAGGTATGCATGAATAAATGGTGGGAACTTAAATGCCAGGATTGAACTTGTACATTTCCAGTTATTTAAAATCATATTAAGAATATTCTCGATATTAATAATTATAGGATCTTTAGGCTCATTTTTGCTGCCAAGCACAATGCTGAGATTAAGATCGGCAAAGCTTTGGACAATCATCTAATGACACCCCTCTTTTCCCTGTTTAGGAAACAAGGGTCCAGACCAAGTGATTTAGGATAAAGTTGTGTCAGGGCTTGGACTAGACCCCAGGTTGTCCAACTGCATGACTAAATGATCATTCTATTACTCGATATCCTTCAGATTGAAATCCAATAAAAATTGTTCAGTTCATTTGCTTGGCATAGATATAACTAAAACATTCACACACAAAAAAATCACACTGTTTAAATTACAAACTTGCTTACGAAATAAATTCTCTTTGAAATTAACAAAATGTGAAATACTAACACACTACTTTTTAATTTATTCACTCAAAGAACTTCATAAATTAAATAGAAAAAAATCTACACACACTCTACATTACTAAATGTTCTTTGGTTTCCAAGGAATTCTCTCATCAGGCCTTGGAGCACAAGCATTTATGGTGAGGATGAAGTCACTTTGCAAAAGAAAACATTGGTTCTTTTGAATTCATGGAAAAGCAAATGTGTGTCAATATGGTGCTGAGTCAATTGGATCACAGTAACCATGGTAGAATATTCCTCAGTGTGCTCAGACTTCTAAATATATAGTGTCCCAAATTATGACTATATAAAAGTAAGACTAAGGAAACTTGATGTGCCAGCAACTGCCACATTCAAAAGGCACAACTCCTTCCATTTTAGCACAGGATTGATGAAACCCATATCATCCATCGACAATAGAAGTTTTGGTTTGGTTTCTTGTGTGTGTGTGTGTGTGTGTGTGTGTGTGTGTGTGGTGTTAATGACATGTATTCATGTGCTCTGGAAGGCCAAAGCAGGTGTCAGATCCTATTGGGGCTGAAGTTATAAGTGGTTATGAGCTTCCTGTTATGAATGCTAGAACAAAACTCAGGACCTCTGGAAGAGGAGCAAGAGCTCATATACACTGAGACATGTTTCCAAACTTTATACTGTTCTTAAAGACAATAATTGTTTAGTCTTGAGTTGTAATTTAGTTTTAAACACTCAGTTCTTCCTTTAGTGCTTAGAAAAACACAACAAACGACATTGTCCACAAAGGCTTCGACACACAATATTGCCATTTCAAAGTGTTCTTCCAATCATGCTGGATGGCTATTAAAAAAGAAACATGGGGACTCTGAGTCTGACCACCATTTTATATTGACTGTAGATTTATACATGTGTATGTGACATCTGGATTCTAGCTTGTCTGAAGGAGGAAATGAAGAGTCTCTTATGAAGGAATTTATTCAAGGGGAATAAAGTGTGGAAGCATAAGTGTGGTCCAAAGATATTAATACCACCATAAATTGAAAACTCCTAACCTCGACATGGAAGTTAACTACAAAAGTAAGCAGCCCTTTTATTTCCTTATCCAAAACTCATTCTGAGTCTATACAACTCTTACAAACGCTGCTTCCAAAAACTTGTGAAACTCTCATTTCTCTCTTTCTCTTCTGGTGGCTTTACCTCCTATCTTCTTGAACAAATGAAAACAGTATTCTCCCACTACCCAATTTAGTAAGTCTACTTTTACCCACAACTATTGCTCCATCTTTTGTTGTTTCAGAAGTAGCATGTCTCCCTCCTTCACTCTTGAATTAGCTCAGTGATTAATCATTGTTGAATATGTAAGTATGATCCCATCGTTGGGGTTAGTGGAGGAAACTCACCGATTGGTTGTTTTCCCATTTCATATTTAGCTTCTCCTTCTTTACTTAACTCTTCCCTTTCATATTTAACATTTTCAATCTGCCTCATATTAAACAATAAATATAAATAATAGTAATTCCTTCCACATTAGGCTTTTGTTTCCCAGCCTCTACTTACTTCTCTTTCTTACTTCCCAGACTACTGGACAAGTTCATTTATGACCTGGTCTTGGCACATCTTTTTTTTCTCACACTGTATATTCAACCTAATCAATTTTACCAACCCTCTCTGTCTGATTTCCATAATACATTCTTATGGCTCTCAAGTTGAAATTTAAATTCAAGGTTCAGAATTCTCTATAAATTACAGGCCCCCTTCTCATGCATCCCTGGAATCTTGAGTTGAAATGCTATCCACATTAGTTTTCTTAGAAATTAAATTTATTATGTTCATTCACCCACAAACCACACCTACCTTGTGCCCTTGTTAACATCAACAAATAGGCCCCAGGTGACCAAACTTTGCTGGGAACTTGTGTCATGAGTTTCCTTTCGGTCCCTGATTCTCTAACAGCCAAATACCACATTCTTAACATTTTTACCTTATAGGGAGCTCTAAAAATTGCCTGATTTGTTTGTTACCCTCTTTAATCAAAGTTACAGTAGTCTAAGACTTTTGCTTCCTCTCTACTCTCATGAATACATCTTCAATATTGTAGCTAGTCTAAGCTTTTACAGTGAAGCTTCCAGTACAATAGTACCTCCTTACTCAGAAGATTTTAGAATTTTCGACAGTTATGACCTGTATTTGCTCCCATAAATAATAGATATAATTCATTTTAAATTTATGTGAGATGGGTACTAAACTCTCCCTTGTAAGGAGCCTTTTTAAACTAAGCATCTTATTTTTTCAGTACCGTCTTTATTGATTATTTTTTTTAGTACTGTCTTTATTATTTTTTCAGTACCGTCTTTATTGATTCTTGTGTTCCAGGACATTTTTTTGAGATAATGGAGGGTGTTTCTTTATATGGCTCAACTGAGGTTTCCTTTTTCATCCCTCCACTGTAAGCCATTACAATAGTCCCACTTTTTGAGTGCAAACACTGCCTGGAAATGTCTCTTATGCACATGTGTGAGAGTTCCTTTAAGATAGATATCTAGAAGACAAAGTGTGCAGTCACAGGGACTGCACATTTTTAGTTCCAGTAGATGCTACTGTATCACTGCACAGGAAAATATAAGCTAGCTGTCCAATGGGGGTGACCCAGGAGGAAAGGAGATTGGGGAAAAAGAGAATGTGCCTTTAAATTTTACATAAACAATATCTCCATGAGATGTGAAACAAATGTAACCCAAGACACTCCACTACCAGTACAGAGATGTATAAAATATTTACTTTGTGCATTTTCAGAATAGATAATAATTTAAAACATTTAAGCAGTACTTTCAGTGTTTTCTTATTATCTAAAAGTAAAATCAAGCTGCCTTATCATGAATTTCAAGATTCTCTTTATTTATCTGGTTGCATGGCCTTTCCAGAGGAAATCCAGAGCCTTCCACATACTCTCTCCTGCTTCAAGCATTATTGGGTTTTTTGTTGTTGTTCTTTTGATTTGTTTGTTTGTTTGTTTTGTTTTGTTTTGTTTTTCTCTTCAGCTCAACACCATTTTTTATCTGGCTCCTTTTCAGACTACTGAAGTCATCTCAAATACTACTTTCTCAGAAATCCACTCATTGTATCTGCTCATGGTCATTCATTCCTTCTTTTAAGGGATCCTTATTTACATCTACCATCCTGTTAGAATCCGATCATCGAAGGGTAGAAATGTTTTAGTTCAGTCCAAGTTGTTTCTTTTTTTTTCCCTTTAGGAAGATGGGAAGAATATGATCAAAATATATTTAAATTTAAAATAGTTTTAAATAATAGAAATAAATCTAATGATATAGGAATTTTCAGAATGGAAACCTGATGAAATAAAAAATAAAAGTTATTTTTAAAAACATGAATTAACATTTTGATCTACATATTACAGATATCAAAAGTTAGCAAAAGAAATAGACTATATACATTTTTCTAGGTACAAATAAAATATTGTAGCCCTATAAACAAAACAATTCATAGTGGCCTTATTTGTGATAGCCAGAAACTGGAAAAAACTAGCTGTCCCAGGATAGAAAACTGGATACAGAAAATGTGGTTCATTTACACAATGGAATACTACTCAGCCATTAAGAATGAGGACATCCTGAGTTTTGCAGGCAAATGGATGGAACTAGAAAATATCATCTTGAGTGAGGTAACTCATACCCAAAAGGATATGCATGGTAGTTACTCACTAATAAGTGGATATTAATAAAAAAAAAGTACAGAATACCCAAGATATAGTCCCCAGAACTAAAAAAGGTCAACAAGCTGAAGTGCTCATGTAAGAATGCCGCAGTCCCACTTGGGAGAGAGAGGAAAGCTATCACAAGTGAGAGGGAGGGAGGGACCTGGGTGGGAAAGTAGATAGGGTGGGGGTAGTGTGGGAGGGGTAGTGTGGGGGAGAGGGGAACCTGATCTGGTACTGGGTCAGGGAAAAGGGCTGAAGCCCTGAGGGCCAGCAGAAAGAATGGAAACAAGCAACCTTGGAAAATAGGAGGTTGGAGGGACCCTCGAGAATGCACCAGAGACCTGGGAGGTGACAGACTCTCAGGACTCAAAAGGAGGGACCTTAGATGAAATACCTGACAGTAGGGGGAGGGAACTTATAGATCACACTTCCAGCAGGAAGACAGCATCAAGTGAGGGATGGGGTTGCCGTCCTACAGTTACAACTCTGACCCATAATTGTTCCAGTCTGAAAGAATTATAGGGATGGAAATGGAGAGGAGCCTGAGGAAAAGAAGGTCCAGCAACAGGCCCAAAGTGGGATCCAGCTCAAGGGAAGGTCTCAAGGCCTGACACTATTACTGAGGCTATGGAGCACTCAAAAAAAGGGCCTTATCATGACTGCACTCAGGAAGACCCAACAAGCAGCTGAAAGAGTCAGAGGCAGATATTTGCACCCAACCAATGAACAGAAGCAGCTGACTCCTGCTGTCGAATTAGGGAAGGCTGAAAGAAGCAGAGGATAAGGGCGACCCTGTAGGAGGATCAACAGTCTCCATTAATCTGAATCCCCCAATTTTTTCTTATACTAAAGACTTGCTTGGTTCACACATGCCCAAAGAAGCATCTGTGACAATTCTTGCCTGGGATGTGCTCCATCCTCTAGCTCTGCTCTCAGGCTCCAATAGACCTGCGAATGCTAAGGGACGATACATGGATTTTTTTGTAGTCAATAAAAGTAAGAATCACATTACACAGATCTGCAAGAAGCTATGAGCATAACTCAGCAAAGCCTTGTAGTGCACGTAATGGCATGCTAGGTTACAAATTCAAAATACCACGATCTGTTGTCATATTTGGTATAGGGTAAACATAGGCTGAACATAAAAGAGTTGAACCACAACTAAACAGATCAGATCTTGAATCTAGTGTAAGATTTTTTGAGGGGCAGAAATTTCAACACTGGCCATCAGAGAACAGACCAGAATGATAGGTTGTGAGCCATAATTGGGGAACTTCATTTTTTCCATTTATATATTCACTTATGCACTTTACTTCCTGTTCACAGCCCCCCCCCCTCAGTACCCTGCCTCACACATCCCTACCCTGCCCTCCTCACTTTCATCTCTGAGAAGGGGAGGCTTTCCCTGAGTGTCACCCTACCCTGACACATGAAATCATTTCAAGACTAGGTACATCCGTCTCCCGAAGACAAGGCAGCCCAGTTAGGGGAACAGAATCCACAGGCAGGCAACCAAGCCTCACATATTGGGGACCCACATGAAGGCCGTGCTGCACATCTACTTCATATGTGCATGGGGCCTAGGTCCAACCTCTGTCTGTTGGTCTTCTTGTGCAAGGAATCCCCATCTAATTGGGAAATGACTCTTTCCAGACTGTGGGGAAAAACATGTAAGTTGATCACACAGTGTGTCGAGGAAGAATCATAGTCAGATCACTGTCTTATACAAATATCTGAGTATTTTTGTTAACAAACCATAAAATAAAAATTAGAACAACAGGAGAATCTCACAATTCCTCATGAGGTAGCAGGGTGGGAATTAACATTGTTAGTTTACCTAAGACAGAAAAATGTGTTAGATCTTCAACTATGGGTGGTTATGTGGCAAGAAAAAAAGGTTAAGCTTTGCAAAAAATTCCTGGATTTTAGTAAAAGGTGTCTGTTTCTGTGGCTGCACCTTAGAAAGTAATCTACATCCTAGAAAATGCTCATTAATGCTGTAGGTGTGCACAGGGCTGAGCAAACGTATCTAGGGACACTTCTCCCCATGAAACTGATTACACTAAAATTACTTTTGTCTTTCTGGCAAAACAAATCACTAAAGAGACGGAATTCACATGTTTTAAAGTGTGGTTTTTACTTTTCTGTTAATTATGTCATGGACAGAAAACCATTCTTGGGTACAAGACAGCCACAGGTAATGAGAGCATAGGCAGCTTGTCAAGCCCACAAATGCTCGCCTCTCTGCCTCCAGTGCTGTTAGAAAACATATTACTTTCCTTGCCCTCCTCAGACATTCCTTGGGGCCAATATTCTGGACCCTATAATTCACTCAAGAGCTAAAGTTATTATCATGGCAGCAGTTATATCCCCAAGAGTTTCAATAAATAATTCATTGAGTCCATCCATTTCCAGAAGATCTGCTCAGCCATGAATCTGGTTCTTCTTCAAGACAGTGCAAATGTTACCTCAAAATTGAAAAGCGAGTTTAGCATGGACGAAAAATTGGGATAGCAGATACAGAAAGGTGAATTTTAGTATGTAAACATTAAAGTACATTGTAAATGCCCAGTCACTGGCAAATTCATTGCTGTCTTTGGGGGGTGTTTTTTTTTTTTTTTTTTTTTTTTTGCAACCATAGAGCAGGAGGCAGAGAATATCTTGACTTTGAAATAAAAAATCATCTGACCTTTCAAATAACTCGTGCAATCCCCCAAGAAAAAGGGAAAACTTCCAAGTCTGGTACTTCTAGGGATGATAGGGAGATTTAGGCTTAATACCAGATCTACATCTTCCTTTCTAGCTGAAAGTTCATCCACTTTTCCCTCCTGGAAACCTTATTGAATATGAAATTAATATCCACAGCATCTGTCAGTCAAACAAGCCAAATTGAGTTCAGTGTAACATTTGTAACATGAGGAGAAACATACTTTTCAGCCCAACATCCACTCCTGTGGCTTTGGAGGACTTCCAGGCTTTTTAACCAAGTACTTCCCTCTCTTTCACAGTGCTGTCTCATCATCTAAAAGATGGCACTTACTCCACAGTTTACTGAAAAAGGAATGAATCCACACTAGATGACTTCAGGCAGTTGGTCAGGCCTAGAGACTTTTACCTAAAGTAAAGCTGGAGTAAAGGAAGCATTACAACAATGTCAAGGCATCTCGACCACTGCCTCACAAAGGAAATCTTGGTCAAGTCCCTCAGCAACACACTGTCCAAAAGTGCCTACGACATTGTTCTTTCAGTATTGTCTTGTCCACTTTGAATATAAGCCATATGAAGAAGGAAATCATATCCTGCTTACCACGGACCTGCTATATGAAAGTAATTTGTGAAAGAGTTCCTAAGGTGCTGGGAATGTAGGTCAGTGAAGCACAACTTGCTTAGTGTGTGCACTGCCCTAGATTATTCTCGCCAGCGTTTTAAGGGGAAAGAAACAGTATTTGTTGAGTAAATAAATATCAACTAATAGATCCCCAATGGGGTTACATAATAGCTAGAGTACCAATACTAAATAGACTGAGGATAGCGATTGATAGAGATCTAAGAGCCAGCCTAGACTACAGAACAAGACTCTACCTAAAAATAAAAGTATCTCTAAATCTTGATGGATGAATTTCAGGATCTTTTGGTACCAAATATTACTTAAAGCAGAAAAAAATATCGAATATTCTTCAAAATTTCATAAGGATATATTCTGTGCCAAGAAGAGCTTTGTGAAAGGAAGCTTTGTGAAAATTTCACTTTGACTCCTCTAGGCATGGTATATGATATAAAGGGAGGGAGGGACCGTGTTTATTAAACATGCCAGGGTTCCCTAAACACTGCTGTAGTCCTGCACGTTCGTCCTGTTAATTAGTCTCTATGTTGCTAGATAGGAAAGACAATTGAATTGTCACGAGGATTTTTCCTCATCTCTAAATACAGTTATCATAATTAGCACTTGTGGTCAACTGATGGCCTTCTTTATTTTATAAAGTGTAAAATATTTTATAGGCATTTCAAGGATCAGTTTATTGCAAGGACTCATAACCAGTATGTTCACAGTGGTATATGGATACATAAGGCAAGAGAGAAGGGGTCCCACGGCTACCAGCCCTTCATACTCTATCGATGGAGCGTCCGTGGAGCAGCAGCATAATGAGAGCCATGCCTTTGAAAACCCTCAACTATCAATTGATTGTTTTTCAGGTGCTTTAGGACTAGTACTGTATTAACTTGCATGACATTTGAAATGAAAAGAACTTCTAAGGCATTTTTGTTTTCTGTCAGTCTAGAGCTGTTATATCAACACAACTTTTTTTTTTTTTTTTAAATGAGGAATCTGCTAATAGTTAGCCAAGGAAGACCGTGTTGAGGAAATGTGTTCTGTGATTAAAGAGTGGACATAGAAAGCATTCTACAATGGACAAGGCCACCATTATTGATTCTTAATGTTATTATTATTATTATTTTATTATTTTTTTTTTTTTTTGGCCAGGGAACGATAGAGATACTGAATCCATTCCTTATTCAAGGACTAAAGAAACCCACTGGCTACTTGATGGTTCATGGCACAAGGCTACTGGTACTTAGGGTGACAGTCTTCATTCTGTGGTTTGTTTCCACCAGAGGTTATGATGAAGAATTTTATACTTATATGCACAGAAAGAGAACAAAAGATTTTTTAAAAAATCTGTAGGACCTCCTGGAAAAAGAGAAAAATAAAGAAGATGACAGGTCTGTTGAGCTGTGGAAAAGAGGGTTTCAGGGAACTATAAGTCCAATAGAATTTGGTGACAGTCCTTCCTAAAAAGAAACAAGGAAACTATGGGGGGTAGGGTACAGCAGTACTGACCTTTGTCACTTCCACTGTCTGAGAATGCTAAAGGATCTGTCTCCAAATTTCAAGCTTCATTTTCAAATTTGCAGCAGCCTCCCTGGATTTCATTTTGTGCATAAAGTTATTATCCCCCTTTGTATCTGGTCTGTTGTACAAAAAAATGCTTGCTATAATCACTGCTTCTTAATTTAGCAGATGGTTGGAAACTGTGTAATTCTTCTCAGAGGAATTACACACGCTTATGTCATTTCCCAAGTTGATTTCAAAGGAGTAACTTGAGATCAAGTAATGTTTCAATTTCAGTTATTAGTTCAGAGTTGTGGACATAAATGATTTCTTTTTCCTACTTCTTTAGTTTTATATATTGGGGGTGAACTAAGTTAGCCTTCTAGTATTTTTTGTTTGATGTTTTTGACAAAAAAAAATTAGAAATCATTGTACTCAATAAATGCAAGTATAACTCATAAGTGTACAATACAAATAAATCATTGTACTCAAACCCCATAGTGTGCTACAAGATTTATCAAAATGCCCCCAAAGAGATTGTCCTATATCTGCACAGAACTGTTTCCTATCGACTGTCAGCCAGTACACAGTGGATAGAAATCATTTTTCACACCATACTGGTGTGTGTG
>JADRCD010172614.1:0-12262 GCA_019843815.1 Montemys delectorum | reverse complement strand
GTGTGTGTGTGTGTGTGTGTGTGTGTGTGTGTGTGTATGTGTGTGTGTTGGTGATTTTTTGGTTTTGGTTTGTTTGGTTTGGGCTTTTTCTTAATAAAATGGAGTCAGGTAGAATTTCAGCTTGTGAGATGGGTAGCTGAAGACAACCTGCCTGGGAAGGCGACTTCCAACACAACTCTTCAAGGGATCCACATACACAAGTGCAGGCTTGTATCTATGACCAAATGTGCCTCAAATGCACACATGATGCAGAGGAGAAGCAGGACCCTTTTGCAGGCTGCAGGCGAGCACAAACCCTGCTATTGTGCCCAGTTCGGCTTCTCCAGATGGGTCTCTTCTGCAGAAAAGACATTCCAATGAACTCCCAATACAAAGGCAGTTTGCTACTTACAAGGAGACCTTTGTCTGAATCCCCCACAAGTGACAGGGTCAGTCTGAGCCAATCTTGACATTTCCATGGAACTTTTCCACAATATTTTTTTTCGAGGCCCAAGTCATTTCCCGAAACCTTTTTGAAATCCAAAGAAAACACTGTGTAGATAAAGTCTCTGTTAAGAACTATACCTAACACTGTTCGCTAAACATGTGAGCTCCTATACCTAACACCATTCTCTAAGCATATGAGCGCTTCAGAATATCCTTCTCGGCATACAGCGATTTAATCCATAGTCTGAAAAAAATGGTAGAGAATGGCACTAATATGCCAAGTTGACATTTAAGGTATTATTCATCTCTCTTTTTAGAATACAGAAATGAATTTTTAAAGGGAATGTATTTCCAGAGCTTTTTACACAAAGTTGAGGTCTTAAAAAAAAACTAAAGTTTGATGACAGATTGCTCAATGTTTACATTACCACTTAAGAGTTAACGAATTCTTTCACTTAGATCTTGGGAGGCTTTCAATCTTTTTTATAAATGTTTATTTTGGAGATATAATTCTCATACTGAGTATCAGAAAATTATAAGTCTGAAATAAGTCCCCATTTTCCAAATGTACATGTTCCTTTCCTTCCTCAACTCACTGCGGAAGTAGTTGAAGGAATTTAACTTCAGCTAAGATGCCTTTTTAACAATGAATTATGAACTATCAGACACATGTATAGTCTATTAGCTTATCTGTAGATTATACTGTGGCAATACAACAAGGGGGCAGGGGCGGGGTACATGCAGGGTACATTCAGAGGCAACTCTTAGTAAAGACACTAGACAATCTTCCTTGTTCCACTGGCAACGAGGACAGGACAGGGAAATGAAAACAGCACACCTCAGAGCAGGCGATGCTTTGGTGAGTGTCTTAGTCAGGGTTTCTATTCCTGCACAAACATCATGACCAGAAGCAAGTTGGGGAGGAAAGGGTTTATTTGACTTACTTCCACATTTCTGTTTATCACAAAGGAAGTCAGGACTGGAACTCAAGCAGGCCAGGAAGCAGGAGCTGACACAGAGGCCATGGAGAGATGTTTTTTACTGGCTTGCTTCCTCTGGCTTGCTCAGCCTGCTCTCTTATAGAACCCAAGACTTCCAGCCCAGGGATGGCACCACCCACAAGGGGCCTACCCACCTTGATCACTAATTGAGAAAATGCTCCACAGCTGGATCTCACGGAGGCACTTCCCCAACTGAAGCTCCCTTCTCGGTGATAACTCCAGTCTGTGTCAAGTTGACACACAAAACTAGCCAGTACAGTGAGTAAGGCCTCCATGTTAAGAGGATGTCAAAGCTATTCAGATATAAGACAAGTATTTACAATTTTGACTCCATTAGAGGATGCTCACCAAAAAAAGTAAATCATAGTAATTTTCCGTGAGTATGTATGTATATGTGTAAGCACTGTGTGTGCATATGTGTATATGTACTGTGTATGGATATGTGTGGATGCATACACTGTGTGTGCATTCCGTGTATGTGTGCTTGCTAGAACCCTAAGTTGAAATTTAGATCTTTAGCCTAAACTCTTCCTTCCTGCACTATATATGTATCTTTGATAGGTTGTCCAAGGTAAATAGATCTGAAAAATCAAAAACCTCATTTATTTTAATCTCATTTAAGCAGTGAGTTTTAAGTAGATTCACATAATTACTTTGGCTCAATATGTCTACTCAGAAATGTAAAATGATGGCACTTTACGGCATCCATAAAAGATCAAGTCAGGTGAAATGACAGGTATTGGAACTACGGGAGATTCATGTTTAGGTGCTAAAAATGAATGCATAACAGTTGGCAGCACACAGACTCGTCATGACAGCTTGCCTCTGTAACTTCATTTATCAACCACCCTTCTTGCACTGAAACCAAGGGCTAGATTTAACTTGGCTAGATTGTCATGTTTACATTAAGATCTTTTCCACTGCCAAAAGTAAACTGGGTGGTCTTGCTTGTTTTACTCTCACTGGCAGAGTCAAAAAAAAAAAAAAAAAAAAAAAAAAGAAAGAAAAGAAACTCCATGAAATGGTTTAAAAATCCACAGCTGCCAATGCAAGGCAGATGAAACACTGCAACCAAGCCACAGCCATTGTTTCTTGTTCCATAGATTTCTACTCTCACTTAAAGTTGATCACATTGACCGAGTTGCTCACAGTGTAGTGGGCTCCAACTGGGCTCTTTATAGAAACTTAAATCCCCATGCAACAACTCAGAACTCACAGGTTCTTGGAGCTTTGGCAGGCAATGCATAAAGGTGGGGCAGGGGGGTTATAGTGGTCCCAAAGGCCTCCAAAAGCCTTAATCAGAACAGTCCAGCTGGTGGCTGGAGCATGCTAGGGAGGGCCTCTGCCAAACACTGATGGGAAGACCTTACCACTTAACATAGGAAACATCAGCCTGGAGGAGGATAAATCACTCATGTTTCAGTCACCAACCGAGTCCTAACTAATACATTCCCTATGACTACAGTAGTCTTCATTTGCATTGACTTTGGCTTCATTCAGTGTCAAAATAAAGAGGACTGCTAAAGTGGTACAATAATATGCTGTGGCCCACCTAATGTTCTAGCTCGCATCACTGTTGCTGTGATTAAAACACTGACCAAGTCAACTTAGGGTAAAAAAGGGTTCTTTGGCTTACACATGCATATCACAGTCCTTCACTGAAGAAAGTCAGGGCGGGAATTTGCTGACGGGAGCTGAAGCAGAGGCCATGGAGAAACACTGCTTTCTATCTTGCTCAGTCTGCTCTGACACAACCCTGCCCTAGGACAACAGTAGGCTGGGCTGCTCTCATAGCAATTACAAATCAAGAAACTATCCCATAGACGTGGAGGCAGTTCCTCAACTGAGGTTCTCTCATTCATACGACTCTAGTTTAAGGCTGCTCTTTAGCATTTTTCTTAACCAATGCTGGCCGAGGCAATTAGAGAATTAAAAACAAAAGTTAGAAAAAACAAAATCCAGACATATTTCAGATACCTCCATGAGGAAGGATGCTTGTGTCCAAGACTGAAGATCTGAGTTCCATGCCTTGAACATACATAGTGGAAGGATAGAACAGACTCCCACAAGTTTTCCTCTGACCTCCATGCACAGGCTGTGCCATGCATGTCCCCACACATTCATACACATGCCTCCTTCCCTTACAAATAAATGTTTTAAAGTATTTCCAAATACTTGAAAGAGAATTCTTATGTGATAGTTTACATCATGCTGGGCTAAAGACTTTGCATGTAGTTTTAATTATCAAAATCATTCAAAGTATACAGGCTTTCTCAAAGAAGATGAAAAAAAAAAAAAAAAAAAAAAAAAAAAAAAAAAAAACCTAAGATTTAGAACCAGTAAGTTCTTGCCTAACATGTTCCTAAAATGACTGCATCTTTGAAGTTTGAGGGTAACATGAAGGAACTATAATTTTCAATATGTTGCTTCCTGCATATGCTGACAATAGCAATAGTGTGTTTGAAGATAAATACTACTGATGAGGTGTGTAAAATGCTATCAAATCTACACTATGTTAATACCTATTTGACAGTAAAGGGCAAAGGGTGCAGGTACCTGGCTAGAAGTACCCTAGAAGAAGAGCAAGAGTAAAATGTTCCAAGTGTCCATTGTCCCAGATCCTAGGTCCACACCTGGCCGGTGTCACCCATCCCAGTGAACAACTGTTTTGTTCCCTGTTTGGGGGTCTAGAGGGGCATCATCCAGATATACAGAATCAAAGATAGGGTCCAGAGTCTGACTACTTCTTGGTCTCTCATGAAGTCCTCATGAGTAACTCATACCTTCACCTCAATTTCACCAATTGCTGTCCTTTTCAGAGAAAAGCCTATTAAGTGGGCCTCTGAATATGATTCTGGCATTAGGTCTAGCTAGTTCTTGGCTTCTTTTACTGCCAATTTCAATTTAAAGTTTTTGAGTTGCCTAAAGTAGTTACTGAGTATCCAGCTTGGGCTTTCTAGGTTCCAAAATACAACTGCTAGTGCCCATCCCCATGAGCTTACAATGTGAAGGCCCACATCATCTTCCCCAGGATTTCAGAGTGAGTGAGATGTGTTTCCAGTTACACGTGTATCTAACACGCAGCATCGCCCACTCAATGTTGCAAGCTCATCCACTGTACTTCTGCATTAACTAAAAGAACTGCATCTGTGCAGACATCGGCAGCCCTTATTTTTCTGCTTGAGATTACTGCTTATTTCTTCTGCTGTCACTCCCATACATTTGTATAAGAGAGATTTTGCAGAGAGACTTTGAGATAAAGCACATTGGACATCTCTCTCCTGGTAGAGAAAAAGCCAATGTCACGAGTGGCTTCTATATTTCTGTCTGAGAAGTGTCAACTGAAAAAGACAATTGGTTTTAGAAAAAAGGAAAAAGGGAAACAAACAAAAAAAAAAGTTTCTCTGCTTAATAAAGGCAAGTAAGGCAATGTGTTTACTTTCCAAAGAGTCTGGGGTAAATTATATGTTGAGTAAAGAACATTTGCTAACAAGAAACACCAGAAGAGCCATTACTTTAGGGCAAAAAACTAAACAGGTCTCTGGACCTAAAGAGTTCTGTATTTTCTGGCCTAGTTAATATGCTTTTCTTTTAGAAGTTAGCTGTATGAATCAGGGTAAAATGTTAATATTAATGCCATTAAAGACTTTGGGAGGTTTACTGTAATTTGGTCAATGCACTAAAGTTTAGAATTTTAAAATCAAATAGAAAACATATTTCACATTGCACATAGGCTTTGCCAGTATTTGAACAAAATGCCATTTTGGATACTATTAAGCAATTTCATAAGGCATATGTACTTACAAGAGTATTTAATGTCCTGTGATATCTCAATTTTAATATGACCTGATTAAAATAAACACTCAAGTGAGGTAAATAGAGTTTATTATTATCACAGTTTACTCCCTAAACAAAGTGGGAACTGGAAGAGTTTGGATTAGCTGCTCATTACATGCCAGGACCAAACTCACTCCGTAGGACACAAAAGCTCACTGAAGGCCACTCCGACCGTACTCTGCAGGAGACAGGCATAGTTTTGCCTCATGTGGCTTTTCAGAGAAATCTGAAGCACTTTGCTAAGCTCTCCTACTAGCTATTTCATTGGGTGCAAATAACAGCAACAATATTGCTATCATGATATACTACTGAGATAAAAGCACAGAACTGGAGGTAAAAAAAAAACATATGACATATAAAACATCAAAGAATTATCTAATTTTCATTTTGCAGAAAACTTTCTAGCACTGCTAGCCCTTGCTTAAACCATACCTATAGATTCTGAGCACACAGTGTGGCTGATACATAGTAGCAGATGAGTGGATTTCCCTAGCTGACAGTATCACTCTTTAGTAGGGAAACATTTTAAATTCATAAATAATTAGACTTGGATATATGACATAAGGTCAGAACACAGGTCTCTTCCTATTAACACAGCACTATTACATGCACATTATTCTAAATGGACACCCAAACTACATAAGCAGGCAAAAGACATGTCATATGTATTCTCTATTTATGAAACAAAGATACTTGCTTTAAAATGGAAGAACATAGCAAATACTATTTTTCACTTTTCATGATTAGGCTTTTGGACCTTATAGAAAGAGAAAGACCATTAATCAGGTAGTTCACAAATTGAACACGGAGGCAAGATTTTACTCAGGTAAGGTTCGAGTAAGGAGATGCAGGGTTGGGAGTCAGAGTCTGTCCAGACTGGCACAGAGCCATCCTGGCACCACTTAACATCTAGTTGCTTATAAAACAAGAGAGTAGCACTTCTTTCTAGGAAAGAGCATGTAGAGTCAGCGGGAGACTAGTTTCCCCTCCGTACAGACTTTTAACAAAGGGTTAGAGAACAGAACAGCGTTACCAGGCCCAGAGTACTGAGAGAGATGCTATCTAGGTGCAAACTCTCTAGGACCAAGTTCTTTTTTTTTTTTTTTTTTTAATTTTTTTTATTAGATATTTTCTTTATTTACATGTAAATTTCTCCTTTCCCAGTTTCCCCTCCAAAAAACAAACAAACAAACAAACAAACAAAAACAAGAACAAACCCCTGTTGCCTCCCCATCCCCATGCCTGCCATCCCACCCTCTCCCACTTATTGGCCCTGGCATTCCCCTACACTGGGGCATAGAACCTTCACTGGGCCGAGGTTCTCTTCTCCCATTGATGATCAAATTTGCAATCCTCTACTATACACATGCTGCCAAAACATTCAGTCCCACCATGTATAGTCCTTGGTTGGTGGTTGGGTCCCTGGGAGCTCTGAGGGTACTAGTTAGTTCATATTGTTGTTGTTCGTCCTAAGGGGCTGCAAACCCTTCAGCTCCATAGGTCCTTTCTCTAACTCCTTCATTGGGGACCGTGTACTCAGTTCAATGAATGGCTGTGAGCCTCTACATCTGTATTAGTCAGGTATTGTCAGAGCCTATCAGGAGATAGCTATATTTAGGCTGGCTTGTCCTTCCTTCAGTCTCTGCTCCATAGTTAGTCTCTGCAAATCCTTCTGTGGGTATTTGGTTCTCCCTTTTAAGAAGGAATGAAATGTCCACCTTTTGGTCTTCCTTCTTCTTAAGTTTCTTGTGGTTTGTGGGTTGTTCTTTCTGTATTCCAAACTTCTGGGCTAATAACCACTTATCAGAGAGTGCATACTATGTGTGTTCTTTTCTGATTGGGTTACCGCACTCAGGACCAAGTTCTTATACTACCTCGTTCACTTACTGTAACCACAGGCTCCTCAAATGTGTCTAGGTCGAGATGCCGATGTTCATCTTCCATGCCTTCCATCTGTGTGTTTCAAGGCAGGCACAGGCATGTGTACAGTGGTACCCAGACCTCATCGGCTAACAATGCCAGCCATGCTCCCAAGTCACAGGATTACTCAAAACTACATCTCCCATTAGTCTTGTAGTTTCCCATTAGTAAACGGTTTCATCATCGTCACTTTAAAAACCACTGCTATAAGGCAGGCATGTCAGTTAAACCCATAGTGACAGGAACCACCTTTGTGATTCAATTCTATACCAGTGTTCAAGATCCTTCAGAGTTCTGTTTTTTCCTCTCTGTCTCTCTCTCTCTCTCTCTCTCTCTCTCTCTCTCTCTCTCTCTCTCTCTCTCTCATTCTCTGTTTCTGTCGTCTCTGTCTCTGTCTCTCTTTTCCTCCCTCCCTCCTTTCTTTCTTTCCTTTTTCTTTTTTCTTTCTGTTTGATTGTTTCGTTTTATTTTTGTTTCGCTGGGACAGGGGTCTTACTGTGTAGCTCAGCTGTCTTGGAACTCACTCACTATATAGACCAGGCTGGAACACACAAAGATTAGCCTGCCTCTGCCTACCGAGTGCTGGGATTAAGGCATGGGTCACCACTCCTGGTCTGTCTCCTCCTTTCAACTAGACATCTTCTTGTCACATTCCAAATTCACATGTCCCATACTAGAGTCTATGTCCCTCACTAAATTACATTATACAGACTCCATCTATAGTCAGCTAGGGAGAAACCTGGAAGCAAATGAAAATTTCCCCCTTCCACCAAATCCTCAGGAATCCGAATTCTAAACATCTTTTGAGTTCTTCCTCTTTGTCTGTTTTAGCATGTTCCCATCATGGTTGATTTTGTGAAGGAAACTGCCTCAAATCTCTCACCACTGTTTTCTCTCAACACAGATTCTACACTGTTCCCAGCAACACCAATACTCAGCCCCCTATGGAAATGCTAAGTGTGAAATTCCTCAGCAAACAGTAGAAACCAGCCTTTGCCAGCCACCTACTCTCTTCCTCTCCTTCAAACTCACCACGGCCCATAAGCCCATGACCCCTAGTGTGACCCAGACATTCCTATTTCCAGAGACGCTTTAGGCTTTGGGATGACTGAGCAATATCCTGGGGTTGTTCTACCAGCCACCACCAGCCTCATAATACCAGCATCCACAAGGCAGACAGCAGCTAAATGTGGTGTAACCCAGAGCCTGCCAAAACAGGAGGCTCTGTGAGGGTAACTGAAATGGTGACGGGTCGCCTAGAAGAGAAATCTACATGGGACACACCACTGACAGCAACCCACGTTTACACTCAAAATCAGAATGGTGATTGTCCTTGCTGCCTGTGTGCAAATGCTGTGTGCAAATTCTAATTTGCTGTGTGCAAATTCTAATTAAATGCCTCTTAGCATTTAATTAGAAAACAGAGGAGCCTGAGGTGCCACAAAGGGCACCAGTTGCCACCTTCCACCTGGATGTCAGCTGTGTTCTGACCTCGATCTACCCTAACTATGCTATCACCTGCAGCGATCACTTTTCATTATGTAAAAGAACAACCCTGAAGACAGGCACGGCTTTGCCGCATGCGTCCTGTTCTGCTTCATCAGCACTGACCACTATCAGTAATGCTCATTGATCAAGGTTTTACATTTTCTTACACTGAGATTTTTGCATGGATGCCATGTTTAACATCTTCAATACAAGTCTCCTAAGAACTTCCAGTCTTTTAAAAGTCTACCACAAAGAGGGCGGGAGCTGGAAGAGAAAGGGGACAGCAGGCGGGGAGAGGAGAAAATGATCTGGCATTGGATGGGGGAAAAGGACTCTTGGGAATATACCCAAAAGATGCCCCACCATGCCACAGGAGCATGTGTTCCACTATGTTCATAGCGGCCTTATTTGTGATAGCCAGAAGCTGGAAACAACCCAGATATCCCACAACAGAAGAATGGATACAGAAAATGTGGTTCATTTATACAATGGAATACCACGCAGCTATTAAGAATGAGGACCTCCTGAGTTTTGCTGGCAAATGGATGGAACTAGAAAATGTCATCCTGAGTGAGGTAACTCAGACCCCAAAGGACATGCATGGTATGTATTCACAAATAAGTGGATATTAGCTAAAATAAATAAATAAATAAATAAATAAATAAAAGTACAGACTACCCAAGATACAGTCTACAGAACTCAAAAAAAATATGAACAAGCTGAAGGGCCCAAGTGAGGATGCCTCGGTTGGGGAAGAAAGCAACTACGAGGTGGGAGGGAGGGAGGAACCTGAGAGGGAAAGGGGATGGTGGTAAGAAGGGGAGAGGGGGAACATGATCTGGTATTGGGGGGGGGGGGGGAGGACTGAAGCCCTGAGGGCCAGCAGAAAGAATGGAAACAGGAAACCTCTGGAGGTAGGAGGTGGGGGGACCCTCCAGAATGCACCAGAGACGTGGGAGGTGAGAGACTCTCAGAACTCAAAGAGAGGGACCTTAGATGAAATGCCCTACAGTGGAAGGAGGGAACTTACAGAGCCCACCTGCAGCAGAAAGACAGGGCATCAAGTGAGGGATGGGATTGCCAACCCACAGTCAAAACTCTGATCCATAATTGTTCCTGTCTGAAAGAATTACAGGGATGGAAATGGAGAAGAGCCTGAGGAAAAGAAAGCCCAGCGACAGGCCCAATGTGGGATCCAGCTCAAGGAGAGGCCCCTAGGCCTGACACAATTACTGAACCTATAAAGCACTCACAAAATGGGACCTAGCATGACTGCCCTCCAAATGAATCAACAAGCAGCTGAAAGAGTCAGATGCAGATATTTGCACCCAACCAACAGGCAGAAGCAGCTGACCCCTGTGGTTGAATTAGAGAAAAGCTAGAAGAAGCTGAGGAGGAGGGCGGCCCTGTAGGAGGACCAGCAATCTCAATTAACCTGGACCCCTGAAATCCCTCAGACACTGGATCACCAACCAGGTAGCATACACCAGCCCACAGCACACATACAGCAGAGGACTGCTGGGTCTGTGTTCAATCAGAGAAGATGCAAGTAACCCTCAAGAGACTAGAGGCCCCAACGAGTTTAGAGGTCTGGTGGAGTGGGGACATCCTCCTCGTGGAGATAGGGGGCATGGAGGAGGTATGGGATGTGGAACAGTCTGGAGTGTCAAAAAAAAAAAAAAAAAGAAAAAGAAAAAATAATAAAAAAAAGTCTACCTACGAAATAGCATTTCAGTTTAACGACATAAATATTTGTGGTTGGAGTTATTGTAATAATAACACAGTTATCAGATAGAAGGGGCTCTGTTAAAATATAGATCGCATCACCTGAGCCTGTATCCAAATTAGAGCACTGTGTGGTATGGAAACAAGGTACAAATGGGATCAGTATAAAGGTCCTTCTGGGTTTATTTCTTTAATGAAAGCAAAGAAATCCCAGAGTTAGGATATTGTTCTTTGTTTGTTTGCTTGTTTATGTTTTGTTTTAGATTTATTTCTTTGTGTATAGGAGTGCTTTTCCTGAGTTATGAGCCACCATATGGATGCTGAGAAATGAATTAGGATCCTCGGCAAGAACAAGTGTTCTTTTCTTTCTGAGCCATCTCTGCAGATCCCAGTGCTTTTTTTTTTTTTTTTTTTTAAATGAAATTCAGATATTAATGTTTAGAATAGCTATTTCCTATAAGCTATTACAGGAAGGAAAGTATTTTTTAACAAATTCATGAACTATTTAAACTGTGTAAATGGTTAAAATTAAAATAGAATTCCACAAGCTGACTTACTTCAGGATTAACTCAGTACAGATTTGTCACCCATGAACTAGCTCAGTGTCTCTATTGTGGTTTTGGTACACATTTTATGTCACATGTTTTGTTTCTCCTTTTATGTGCTTCTTTGTCTGACTACAGTAAATGTGGGACAAATTGTACAAGGTAAACTACAAACGTTGAAACAATAATTCTATTAAAGGTAATTACTCTTTATGTGTTTTCTGTTGTTGTTTTGTTTTGTTTTTTTGAAACAGGTCTCATGTAGATCAAAGTAGCCTGCAGTTCAATATGTAATCAATAATAAACTTAACTCTTGTTTCCACCTGGTAAGAGCTGGGGTTTCAGGAGTAGCCAGCTTACCCAGTTTATGAATTATTCTGGATAGGCCCAAGCTCTCAGACATGCTAAGCAGCACTCAATCAACTGAGCTATATCCTCACCCCATCCCTTATATTTGGATTAAAATTATACCTTTCAAATAATTAAATTGTAATACAATCTAAAATACTCCTCTTTGGGTCTCTTTATATACTGACTATATTATGAAAATTTTAATATTTTAAAACATCTTCTAAAGCTTTTAATTGGCTGCGTAATTATTCCTGATAGAGATCTATAACTCAATCAAACCCACACTACTGAATTGAGAAATCTTTCAAGAAACTTTGACTCCCAGATGATTCTGATTGGTTCACGTGCTGCGTGTTTCAAGTTACCCACAAGACTGCATTGTTGAGCACTGTCAGCAGTGGACGGCTAAACACGGTGCCTAACACGGTGCCTAACCACTTCACAGTGGCCATGTGGTCGTAGAACCATGCTGTGCTCGTGTGTGTGTGTGTGTGTGATAACGCTGGTCTAAACAAGCCTACGGTGCTGCCAGCCGTACAGGAGCAGAGAAGTGCAAAGTTTGACAGTGGTAACACCATGGCAATGGGTCATGAGTTTCCTTCTTATCCTTTTATCCTTAACTAATACTCTTTTCACTTAAAGAAGGAACGTTCGTGCAGCCATACTTATTCCTTGTCACACTGGTAGGAGCTTCTTGTATTACACATTTCCTCTGTCTTATTTTCTCTTATCTTCTTTAATTCTGTTTTGTTCATCATGGCTCTAAGAGAAATAGCCAGCATCTCCTACACATACATTTCACTTAGGTGCATAGCAGGCTAACTGTCTAGGTTTGTGCAAGTGCACTCAGTCTTGGGTGTTTTCATGATGACAGAACCCCCTCCCAGTGATGGATTTCTCAGATCTTATCCTGTCTGTTAAGCAACACCAGAGTATGTGCTGATGAGATGGTTAGTACCCTAAGGCTTC
>JADRCD010172611.1:0-11858 GCA_019843815.1 Montemys delectorum | reverse complement strand
CCTTCCCTTCCCTTCCCTTCCCTTCCCTTCCTTTCCCTTCCCTTCCCTTCCCTTTCCTTCTGTGTAGGGGGTTAAGAGTGAGTCTGCATGTACCAGTAGGGTAGATTGCTAATTAGTGACTTAGCATTAGTGTGTACTTGCATTTAAATGTAAATTTGTTACTTTGAGGGGTCTTGACCTTTTAGAGAATGTACTGTTGTAGACTTGGATTTCTGGAGGCAACTTGAGAAAAAAAAAAGCAGACAGGCATCCCAGGAAGAGAACTGTTCTTTAATTGGGACAATGATAGGCCATAGAAACATGGAAGGGAGACTGTGTGTGTGGCATAGGATCTTGAGGATTTATGGGAAGGAAAAGGGGAGCATTGGGGATGTAGAGTCTATCTTTCAGTCTGTTTCTGTGCACTCTGGAGTGTTAGACACCAGTGGGTGTGGTGCATGGATCTCCTCATCCAAAGCTTTTGTCATCAGTCAGCTTCAACTTTCCAGTCCAGAGCTTCTCAGTCAGCTGAGGCTTGTAGGACATTACCTTTCATGATGGACCTGTGCTAGAATTGTTTCACAGGTTTCTGCATTAGTTCTTATAGACTGTGGCAACAAATACTTCAAAATCCCAGTGGCTTCTTAGTGCAAGGAAACATTGCCTGGGGGAGGTGGGCTAGTGAGTTAGAGGATTTAGCAAGTAAAGGCTCTTCCCACCAAGCCAGACAACCTGATTTCAAACTGTGAGCCTACATGGAGGAAAAAGAGAATGGACTCCTGAAAGCCACCGTCTCTCCTCTACACTCTTACTGTGGCATGCCCTAAACCAACAAACAAACGAACAAACAAGTGTGGAAGTCATCTTTAAAAGAATTTTGTTCTTTCATGGTGTATGTCCACTCCGAGGCAGCAAAAGACTCTGGTTTGTCGGCTGCTTTAGGAAGCAAATATTGTTTATCTTCATAAGAGCCGTGGTTAGATGTGAGTTCTGTCTGAGAGGAAAGGGATTGATGAATTGTAAGTGAATTGCATGTGCATGAGGCACTGTGCCACCTCATATAGAAGAAAAGGAAATTCCAAATATTTGTAAATAGTAAAAATAGCACAAATACTATTTAGTCATGTGTGTGTGTGTGTGTGTGTGTGTGTGTGTACACCTGTCCTGCCAAGTTCTAGTGGAACTCGGATATATTGATAAATGACTCAATGGGGGAACCACAGCTCACCCACTTTCCTTGTTTCCACGTAACGATGAGGAAAGCTGAAACTAATACATCCCTCTGTACATTTATGACAGATTTATTTCATCCTTTTGAAATAATTGACTAATCTGTGAAATTAATCAAGTAACTTGAGAAAGAATAATTACTTAGGACTAAAAATTCTGAGAAAGGATGATCCTTTAATAAAATTATTGCCTCATTTTATTTTGAGTTGAAAATGATATTTTAAATATAATAAATGATTGTTAGGACAATTGTTAGGATTTCTTTAGAACATGTTTAAGGTTTTGTTCTTAATATATTAAAGCATTTCTTCTAACTGCACTTTGTTGTACTTTGGGTCAAATATATTGAAAACAACTTTTGCTGGAAACTGTCTCTGGTCTGTTTTTTACAGTGGAGGATGCCTCTCTTTCCGTAAGTATAAAGAGTATCTCTTGTGTGTGCATAAATATAATCAATTACCATCCATGTTTGATTTTGTATATATATGTATGCATATATATATATATATACATACATATACACACACACACACACACACACATATATATATATATATATATATATATATATATATGCTCATAGAAAATAACACCTGTGGTTTATTGGAAGGTAAATATTTTATGACTAGTTTTTGATTTTCCACCTATTGTCACTTTTTATATGCTGTCAACTCTGGGGTAGGTTGTGTATGGCCTCTACCTTCAATAGTCTTATAGTCTTCAAAACTTACAAAATTAAAATAAGAGATAAAAAACAAGTTAAAAAAACTTGGAATTTACCCTGGCACTCTCATTATATACTTAAATTCTTAAGTCAGTGTGCCAGTTTCTCTTTTTAAATCTTAACTCTTCCCCAGGTCACACGGACTCAGGGAGCCCTGTCTCCAGTGACTTTGCAATGGAAGGTAGACTCTGACCCAGATGGGGATCTCGCCGTCACATCTGGCAACATCACGTTTGAGACTGGGCAGAGGATTGCCTCCATCGCTGTGGAAATACTGCCAGATGAAGAGCCAGAGCTAGACAAGGCACTCACCGTGTGGATCTTCAATGTGTCCAGTGGCTCCTTGGGAGTTCTTACAAATGCCACATTGACAATTTTGGCTAGTGACGATCCTTATGGGGTATTCATTTTTCCTAACAGAACTAGACCTATGAGTGTTGAAGAAGCAACCCAGAATGTCACAGTATCGATAATAAGGTTGAAAGGCCTCATGGGAGAAGTTGTAATCTCATATGCAACCATAAATGATATGGAAAAACCACCGTACTTCCCACCTAATTTAGCTAGAGCCACTCAAGGAGGGGATTACATACCAGCATCCGGATTGGCTCTTTTCAGGGCTAACCAGACAGAGGCAACAATCACTATTTCAATCCTGGATGATGATGAACCAGAACAGTCAGAATCTGTGTTCATTGAACTGTTCAATTCTTCTTTAGTAGACAAAGTACAGAGTCGCCCAAGTAAGTATCTATTAATGTGTTATTATCATTGAAGATAAGACTATGGAAGTGAAAAACCCAAAGTCTTATAAAACAGAAAAATCTATAACGAAGGTAAGATTAAAGGTAAGTAAAACTACCTTTAAACAATTTTCTTTCTTTATTTTATTTGCTCATGTGTGCCTGACTGCAAGCATACCGAATGCATGCAGGTAGCTGAGGATGCCAGAAGAGGGCATCCCATCCCCTGGAACTTGACTTCCAGCTGGTTGTGAGCTGCCCACTGTGGATGCTTGGACCTGTATTCAGGTCTTCTGCAAGAACAACATGTGTTCTTAACCATTTGCTCCAAGTATCTCTGAATGCAATACTGCAATACTTCATAAGTAATTTTTTTTAAGACAACTGGAAATCAGGCATATATTTTTCCTTAGAAATCCTACTTTTAAAAAGTATTCATGTCCCCAAAGTACATTTTAAAAACTTGTGTGTAATGACTATGACCCCAGTGCTGTTTTGTTGCTCAGAACTATTCTGCAGTCAGTTATGAAGAGCCCATACGTAGCTCTCGTGGCATCACCATGAGCTACTTTATGTTGGTACACCTCTAACAGATTTTCTAATCAATAGATGTGTATAAGGTGAAGAGATAGGGCTGTGTACCTGGAAGAACTGAGTTTGTGGAGTTACAAGGGATAGGATGTAAGGTTCAAAGATCTGCATTCTATAATGTACTGCCATATGGATTAAGATCTCTTGTCAGCAGGTTTGTTCCCCTTACCTGGGTAAAGACTATATAAGGTGAAAACAGCCTTACTAATTATAGACAAGGATCCAGAAGGCAATTTATGGTTTCTGACATGAAGACTTCAGGTTAACAGGGTTTTTTTTTTTTTTTTTTTTTTTTTTTTTTTTTTTTTTTTTTTTTTTTATGAAACATCTCTATTCTTTTATAAAGATAGATTTAGGATCAGTTGTGACAGCAAGGAAGTTGAAGTAGAAGTCATCAATTAGTCTTTTAATGTAAGAATTATAAAGCACATATTGTTATTCAACCAGTTTACAACTTGCTGAGATTGAAACAAAACCAAAAGGATGAGTGCCTGTAACAGTGGCGTGGATCTGCCCGTGCTGAAGCTGGGTAACCTCATTTCAATGTATCATGATACGTGACACGATTTTGGACGTAATCTTCGAAAGTTCAATTTTCCTCATATAATTATGGAGTAATAGAAATGTAGATACATTTTATTGATAATGTGGATATATTAGGGGATTACATGTGATAATAGATGTAGAAGTGATTCAGCATCTGCTGTGCTGCAAGCATTCAGTAACGGAGCAGTCATTAGTAGGATGGCGTGTGTGGAGAACTTTCGTGCTGTGGTGATGGAGACGTGGTCCGTGTGCCATGTATGGAGCAATACGGAGCAGCTGTTCTGCAGGCTTAAGGGCAGAGTGGTGTAAAGCCAAGGGGGGTAGGGGAGAAGAGGGATAAACAGACTCAGATTATAATAGACAAATACTAGTGTAAGGCCTGCTAAGCCTTCACTACTTTGAATGTAGTCACCAAGTTTTGTGAACGGTAGCCATAGGAGCAGACTTTTCAGAGGAGGGCGCCTACCTGTGGATAACTGCAGACATTTCGCATGGCTTGCTGAGAACTGTACAGCGAAGGGGAATATGAAGTTTTATAGTTTGTTTCTTGGTTCTGTCTGATAGATACTAATATGAGATCATAGATTATTTCATTAACTTCTTTGTGACATTAAGTCCTGATCTGTAGAAATGTGTATATGTATGTGTACATGCAATCCAAATATATTAATTATATATACAAATATATCACATATATTGTGTTTTCTGTCACATTGACACAAGCCACAGTCATCTCAGAGAAGCTGTGAAGATGCCTCCATAAGATCTGGGTGTAAGGCATTTTCTTAATTAATGATAGATGAGGGAGGGCCCGGCTCACTGTGGTTGGTGCCAATCCCTAGGCTGGTGGTCCTGGGTTCTATAAGAAAGCAGGCTGAGCAAGCCATGAGGTGCAAACCAGTAAGCAGCACCCCTCCATGGCTCCTGCATCAGCTCCTGCTTCCAGGTTCCCACCTGCTTTCAATTTCTGCCTTGGCTTCCCTTAAATGGATTATGCCTAGGGGTGGGTAGGCCAAATAAGCCTCCTCAAGCTGTTTTTGGTCATGGTGTTTCATTCCAGCAACTGTAACCCTAGCCAATACATATATTCAAGTCAAATGTATCAGCAGACGAATAGAAACAAAGACATGTGCATAGTAGTAATTGCATAAAGAATGAAATTGGGTTTTTGACAAAACAGATGCAACTGGCAGATATTATGAATGAAATGGGCCATGCACAGAAAGATAAGCACTGCAAACTATGTGGAAACTTAGGAAGTTGGTTCCAAAGAAGAGATCACTACAGTGGTTATTACTAAGGAAAAGCAGGAGGAGGGAGAGAGGATGGCTGGATAGCAGGCATCCAAGTAAGACGAGGGAATGAGCTCCCACATGCACCATACAGAGAGGGGAAGAGTGTTTGCCGCTGGATTTAGGCTCTGGGATCAAGGACTTCCCTATTCAGTTTTGTGATGGAATTCTGTTTAATGAGGGCACAGCAGTGACCTAATTGTGATAGTGTAACTCTGTAGGCTCTTAGTATCTGATTAGTGCTATACAACTTGATGATTAATTATACTTGGATCATCAATATCTTTAATGCTTATTGAAATATTCTTATAGTAGAATTATTCCTTTGATAATGTTTTGAATTCCTAGATTATGTTAAAAGACAGTGGAGATTTCCTATGTTCCTTATTTTTGTGTTTCTGATGCTTAGGTTAAGATTGACAGCTATACATATTTAAACTCTTAAAAACATAAATAGGGGAGAGAATGAGAAGTCTGTTGGATTCTTGATGGCTGTTGGCTGTATTGCCTCTTCTTATGTCTTTCAGTCCCGCATTCTCCACGCCTTGGGCCTAAGGTAGAGACGGTGGCCCACCTCATTATTGCTGCCAATGATGATGCATTTGGAACTGTACAGCTGTCCGCATCGACTGTTCATGTAGCAGAAAATCATGTTGGACCCATTATCAATGTGACTCGCACAGGAGGAACATTTGCAGATGTTTCTGTTAAGTTTAAAGCTGTGCCAATAACCGCAGCAGCGGGTAAGAGAAGTCATGGAGAGGAGCAGTGATGTTGTGGATGAATTGATGCTTTAGGCCCTATAAGGAATGTCCCCTTTGCTCCCTCAGGTGGTCAGCAGCAGCTGCATTTGACCCAGCTTTGTGAGGAGGTCTCTCCAGCTGTGTTGACGGGGATGCTCACTTGTGGCATCTGGAAAACTGTACAGCTTGTCTTCCCACTGAGATTACAATCCTAGCTATGTTTTATTCTGACAGCACTGTGCATTGTTTTTTTTTGTTGTTGTTGTTGTTTTGTTTTGTTTTTAAACTGGAGTCATCGCTTTCTCTCTGTCTCACCTTTTATGTGTGTTTATGCACGCATTATGAATATCTCAGAGGAATGTCATTATCTTTAGGTGTGTGTGAGGGAATGAACATGAGAACACAGGAAGTTGTCCGTTATCAAACACACACTTCTTTAGTTTGAGAAATAATGCTTCTTTTTCAAACGAGTGTAGCTAAACATCCTCCAAAACGATTTCTCCAAGTATGGGGCATCACTTCCCTGGTGTGCGGGATGCTTGTTCTGAAGTAAGCTTTCACAGTTGTCCGTGTGTCTTTGCAGGTGAGGATTATAGTATAGCGTCCTCAGACGTGGTTTTGCTGGAAGGGGAAACCACTAAAGCTGTGCCAATATATATCATTAATGACATCTACCCTGAGCTGGAAGAAGCCTTTCTTGTGCAGCTACTGAATGAGACGACAGGCGGAGCCACGCTGGGGCCTCTAAGAGAGGCAGTCATCACCATAGAGGCCTCCGATGACCCCTATGGACTGTTTGGTAACTGTTTGTTTATCTCTCTTACTCTGAAAGTCACAGAAAGAAAAGCCACCTTTGCTTTATTTAAGATTGAGTTGACAAAGGCAGTTTTTTTTTGTTTGTTTGTTTTGGTTTTCTTTTTTGTTTTTGTTTTGATTTTGAGGTATTACTACTTATACATAAGATTCCTGGCACAGGTTAACGGTTACCCGGGAAGGACGAACAAGAATATGAACTAACCAGTACCCTCAGACCTCCCAGGACTAAACCACCAACCAAAGAGTACACATGGTGGGCCTAATGGCTCCAGCTGCATATGTATAGCAGAGGCCGGTCATCAATGGGAGGACAGGCTCTTAGCCTTGTGAAGGTTCTATGCCCCAGTGTAAGAGAATGCCAGGGCCAGTAAGCAGGAGAGAGTGGGGTGGTGAGCAGGGGGAGGGGGGAGGGAACAGGGGTTTGTTTTGTTTTCTTATTTTATTTTATTTTATTTTATTTTACTTTTTTCTTTTTTTTGGAGAGGAACCTGGGAAAGGAGATATTGTATGACATGTAAATAAAGAAAATATCTAATAATAAAAAAATAAAATCTACTTCTTCAAAAAAAAAAAAAGAAGAAATCACATTTTTAACATGGAGATACTCAAAACCTGTTTGCTTTTGTGTCAATCCTGGCTCCTAGATATGTAAATTCTTTGTCTGGGCTTTAGGAGACAGTGTCAAGCTCCCTGTGACAATTTGGCTGTCCTGGAACTTGACACTCCGTCTCAGCCTCTTCAATACCGGATGATAAGCATCAATTGTTTGCCCGACTTTTACTTTTATATAATTCTTTTAAATAGTTAATTAACACAATTTCCACTCACATTTGGGTTGCTTAACCTTCCCCTGTATAATGTCAGCCAGGAAGCAAGTATGTATGCATATATGTCATAATCATGCAGCATTTGTTTCATATCATCCAGGCTTGTATCTCTGTCCCATTCTGGGTATGAGCCAATTGTAATTAAGTGTAGCAACTACTTTTGTAGCCCAGGCTAGCCCTGCAGTCACTGGAGCACTTGCTGGGCTTATTCAGCTCATGCTGGGCACAAACCTGTCCCCTGTAGAAGTTCACAATCTGCTTTTATCACAATTAAAAACTGCAGGCAAGCATTGGCAATCCATTACGTCATAGCTACTGCTTAGGGTACTTAGCGGGAGACTCTCTTTTCTCAGAGGCCCCAGCTTGGTCTCAGTTTGTCACAGTTTCACTTTGTGTCTAAAAAGAACTGTTCTGTCTGCTCTTCAGGTTTTCAGAATACTAAATTTATTGTAGAGGAACCTGAGTTTAACTCAGTGAGGGTAAACGTGCCAATAATTCGAAATTCTGGGACACTCGGCAATGTTACTGTTCAATGGGTTGCCATCATTAATGGACAGCTTGCTACTGGCGACCTGCGAGTTGTCTCAGGTAATGTGACCTTTGCCCCTGGGGAAACCATTCAAACCTTGTTGTTAGAGGTCCTGGCTGACGACGTTCCGGAGATTGAAGAGGTGAGAGGACTGACTAGTATAGAATGACATTGTAAATTGTGCCTTGTCTTTTAGAGTGAGTGTGTCGCTGTGAGAATGATGAATACATGCTGTCTGCAGGGGTCCCCCAGAACGCTAGTCCGAAGGCTGTTGTATAACACACAGAAAGAGGAACAGTCTAGGAATGCGTGGTGCACAGGCCAGCTTGCCTGTTTAAGGTTGCTTTTGTGTGTGCATTTATGGTGTGATTTAGAGCACTTCTGTTAAGTGATTCTGTGTGTATGTATGTATGTATGTATGCCTAGAGATCGTAATCGTGCAGCAGTTGTTTCATATCATCCAGGCTTGTACCTCTGTCCCATTCTGAGGATGAGCCAGTTGTAATTAAGTGTAGAGTTTGATTTTCCAGAGACTCACCCTCCCATTCTTTTTATACTATTATAACAAACATACTAGGTCTATTTTCCTCGTATTTCTTGTAATGAAAATGAAATATGGAAAATAAGAATAAACTGGCTAGTCATTTAAATTACTATAAATAATTTTATGAAATTCAAGCATTATTGTTTAGATCTCATATTTCTTTTAATAATAATTTTTATCTAATTGAATATGAAATCTATAATGTTTACTTAAATCGCTAATTATGCCATTATTCATTTCAAAAATATTAACCATGCATTAGTACATGTCATATATATTCTTCTTTCTAAACTTAGATGGCATTATACAATGATTCTTTAAAGTTTTGTTGAGTATTACAATTTAAGATAGTCTGGGGGAAACCCAGAACAGATTCACTTACTGCCTAAATGGATACGTAATAGTTCTCCTAAATAAGAAAAGCTTGGGATATGAAGGTTGTATTATTACAATGATAAACATAAATTTATGTCTTTAATTTAAATTTAAAATTTCTTTACCTTAATTTTAAATTTACTTAAAATTTTAATATTTACTTATTAAAATTAACTTATTTTAATTAAATTAAAATTTTTAATTAAAAATAAAATTTAAATTTAGAAAACTGATATTTATGACTAAATACTAAGCGATTTGAACAGCTTGTGTTTCTTATGTTTTATTGTGCTCTTCTATTAAAAGTTAATCATGTATTATTTTGTTATATGTTACTTCTGAGTGCAATGGGCAGTTTCTTTGGGCTCATTTGCATTTCATCATTATCTGTTATTATGTGGATGTGTTTGATATTTTCCTGCGTCATTCATCTCAGAACTGGGATGCTGTTAAGGAACTTTTCGCTATGTTTTTAGGTTGTCCAGGTGCAACTAGCTGCTGCCTCTGGCGGAGGTACAATTGGGTTAGATCGAGTAGTGAATATTGTTATACCTGCCAATGATAACCCTTATGGTTCAGTAGCCTTTGTTCAGTCCATTTATCGTGTCCAAGAGCCTCTGGAGAGAAGTTCCTATGCTAACATAACTGTCAGGAGAAGGTACGTGGGATGTTTGCTGCATCAGTAGCAGTGTGGGTTGGAGAGGGATCCTGCTCTAACAATGTAGAGTTATATGTTGTCAACTGTTGTAACTTACGCCACAGCTTGGTAAAATGTGTTAGCTAGACTAGATATTGATAGAAAGGCAATCATATTTATTAGTTAGTGAAATCAAGATGGCCTCTTGGTGCTTTCTAGCTACCAAAATCTATTGGTTTTCTATGTAATATGCTCTAATTAGAGCTTGAATACAGTGTGCTTTTAAACTCAGATGTATGAAGGGTGGACTTTTAGGTTCTGTTTTTTTCTCGCATTTCTTTTGTAGAGAACACAGTGTTCACTGGCCTCCTTCAGAAACAGAACAGAGAAGGTTGAGGGACCTGTAGCAAAATAGTTCCATTTCTCTAAATGTATTCATTTTACTGTTGTTGTTAGTTTTTCCAGTGAAATCTAATAGTTAAAAATGTTGTAATCAGGTCTGGGGACTGTGAAGTGGATACGACTTGCTTACCTTGCAAAAATATTTTCATAGCATGAGTAAAAGTAAGCCTTGAAAACTAGGCAGCGTAGCTGATGCCAGAAAATAAAATGTTGAAAGACAAAAGATAATTAAGAAATAAGGTTAGCTGGGCGGTTGTGGTGCACACCTTTAGTCCTAGCACTTGAGAGGCAGAGGCAGGTGAATTTCTGAGTTCGAGGCCAGCCTGGTCTACAGAGTGAGTTCCAGGACAGCCAGGGATACACAGAGAAACCGTTTTGAAAAAAAAAAAAAAAAAAAAAAAGAAATGAGGTTGTGTTAGTACTGCTGTTTAAAATACTACTAAAAAAATGCTTCGCAAAACCACAGTCAGCATTGTTCTCTGGGTGCAGTTGACACATTTGTCTGAGTGCTTGACCTGCTTTCTTACTGTCCCTACACATTTCAGCGGAGGACACTTTGGCCGCCTACTGTTAGTCTACAAGACTTCTGATATTGATGTAGTGGCTCTTGCAGTTGAGGAAGGTGAGGATGTCTTATCCTACTATGAGTCGCCGACTCCAGGGATGCCTGACCCACTCTGGAGAACTTGGGTGAACGTGTCTGCTGCGGAGGAGACACAGTACATCTGCGCCACTTTGTGTCTCAAGGAGCATGCCTGCTCCGCGTTTTCAGTTGTGGGTGGGGCCGACCGCCCCCAGTGCTTCTGGATGACTTCGTGGGCCAGCTTCACTGGGAACAGCTCAGACTTCCAAACCTACAAGAAGAATGTGACTAGGGTGGCCTCTCTTTTTAGTGGCCAGGCAGTGGCTGGTAGTGACTATGAGCCTGTGACAAGGCAGTGGGCCGTGATGCTAGAAGGCGATGAGTTTGCAAATCTTACTGTTTCTGTACTTCCTGATGATGTTCCCGAGATGGACGAGAGTTTCCTAATTTCTCTCCTTGAGGTTCACCTTATGAACATCTCAGACAGTTTTAAAAACCAGCCAACCATAGGACATCCAAATTCTTCTGCTGTGGTCATAGGACTGAATGGCGATGCGTTCGGAGTATTCATGATCTACAGTGTTAGTCCCAATACCTCGGAAGATGGCTTACGTGTGGAAGTGCAGGAACAGCCACAAACCTCAGTGGAACTGGTTATCCACAGGACAGGAGGCAGCCTGGGGCAGGTGATGGTCGAATGGCGCATTGTTGGTGGAACAGCTACTGAAGGGTTAGATTTTATAGGTACCGGAGACATTCTTACTTTTGCAGAAGGTAAGTCATGCTGTAGATGGATTTCAGCATTTCTCGCTAAAGGTTTCAGAGTCAATATTATGCTGATGTTCATAAATACTTTATCTATCTGCATATTCTTATTTGTAAAAAGACACAATGTGGTTTTGGAAACAATAGTGATTCAGCTTATAAATGGCTATACTAACAGATATAGGCTCACATGCCCTGCATATGTATGTTCTTTTAGTTTTTTTTTTTTTAAAAAGAGACATTTAGGGGACATCAAAATTTTATGCCTTTAAGCATGATGACTGTGACATTCATATGTCAGAAGCAGTAACAAGACAGGTCCTTATTTCATAAGGAAAGTTACAAGAGTGCGCTATGGACCCACAAACAAAAGTGTTGAAGAAGCAACATGACATGAGAATATAAAGTTTTCAAATGTACTAGATAAAATAAGATAGAACGTCAATGAAAATTTTAAGTAAAAGTAGCCTGAAGTTTGACAGTTGCATTTATTTTAAAGTGATCTTCACCATAGATTAATTTGCTGTGGCAG
>JADRCD010172607.1:0-11463 GCA_019843815.1 Montemys delectorum | reverse complement strand
CAAGAGACTTTGAATTTTAAAAGATATTGGACATTTTAAATTGATTGAACTTTTAATATGTAAAGACTGTGGGACTTTAGATCTTGGGAATGAATAAGAACATAAGGGTTGAGGCTTAATAGTGATGTGTTTGTGTGTCAAGTTGACAAGGGGTCAATTGTACTGGCTGGTTTTGTGTCAACTTGACACAGGCTGGAGTTATCACAGAGAAGGGAGCTTCAGTTGGGGAAGTGCCTCCATGAGATCCAGCTGTGGGGCATTATCTCAATTAGTGATCAAGGGGGTAGGGCCCCTTGTGGGTGGTGCCATCCCTGGGCTGGAAGTCTTGGGTTCTATAAGAGAGCAAGCTGAGCAAGCCAGGGTAAGCAAGCCAGTAAGAAACATCTCTCCATGGCCTCTGCATCAGCTCCTGCTTCCTGACCTGCTTGAGTTCCAGTCCTGACTTCCTCTGGTGATCAACAGCCATGTGGAAGTAAGCTCAATAAACCCTTTCCTCCCCAACTTGCTTTTTGGTCATGATGTTTGTGCAGGAATTAAAACCCTGACTAAAACAATGTGTATGTGTGAGTATGTATATGTGTGTGGTGGGTGTGCATATGTGTGAGTGTATATATGTATATGTGTATGTATATATATGAGTATGTATATGTGTATGTGTGTGTATGTGTGAGTGTGTGTGTGTGAAGACTAGAGGTTTTATAGCAAGTTATCTCTCCTCAGTCACTTTCCTGTCTTTTTTTTTTTTTTTTTTTTTTTTTTTTTTTTTGAGACAATTTCACTCTGAACTGGAAACTCTATATTAGCTACATCTGTGACCAGCAAGGAAGTTTCCTGGGAACCCCGTCCCCATTTCTCAGCTCTGGAATGGCAGGCAAACAGCACAGTGCCCCGTTTCACACAGGTCTTAGGGATCCAAACAGATCCTCTTGCTGTAGGGCCGACGCTCTACCTCCTGAGCCTGCTCTTAGCACCACATGTGCTGCACGACATATTCTGTAGCCATAGCCTGGGCCCAGGCCATCCTGAAAGTGCCCTATCCCATCAAGCCCATAGCCACCAGCCATATGTAGCTGTCTACATTTAAATTAACTCAAATTAAAAATTCCCATTCTCATTTTTACTTGCTGCCCCTCAGGTGCTGCCTTGCCCTGTGCGCCCCATGGCTATTGTGTTGAACAGCGAGGATTAGAAATTTTCCACCATGGCAGAAAGTTTGATTGGACCGTGTGAGCAGAGTGATTCCTCTCAAGACCCAGCTGTCACCTGACACTTTTGTTTCATAATTACCTTCTCACAAACCAATTCAGGCCTGAGATGAAGTACATCCTTCTGTTCATGGAAGACACAAAGGGGCAGCCGCCTCAAGAGGCGGACAGTAATTGCAGTCATGGGTGGCCTTTGAGGATTTACCAGGTGCCAGGCCCTTGGCTACAAATAGCTGCTTTCCACAACCCCAGCTCCTGGAGACCCCTTCAGACACAGTGGAGACTTAGGTAAATAAAATATTCTCCCTTCACTAGAATAATTTGTGCAGAAGAAATGGTTTAGTATGTATGAAGCTCAAGTTAGGGGGTAGGAAGCCGGGCTCCCAGAAAAGTTCTTTGTAACAATTTGTTGTGCTGGGGTTGGTTTGCACCTGTCACGTCAGAATTCAGGAGGCTGAAGCAAGAGGGTTGTTACAAGTTTAAGGCCAGCCTGGGCTATAGAATGAGTCTCCCTCTTACCCTCCTCCTCCCCCTCTTCTGCTCTCTCTTGCTCGCTCTCTCTCTCTCTCTCTCTCTTGCTCGCTCTCTCTCTCTCTCTCTCTCTCTCTCTCACACACACACACACACACACACACACACACACACGCACATGCACCCTTATATAATTTACTTCCTTCTGTCCACACAGACCTATGGGCAGGAACAGAGGGAGGAAGGGAGGCCATATGTCCTGGTTTTGTCCACTGGAGTTAGGAATGCTTCAGCCCGGTGCTGTAGCATCTGCTGGCTGAGGAGGCCGTCTGAGCCACCGCACACCAATGACCCAGTGTGGAGATGAATCACTAATGCGGATGTTTGCTTGAGGCTGAATTTGGAAGCGAGGTTGCTATGCCACTGATGCTGCCTCAGGTCCCCCATAGCCCGGCTGAAGCAAGCATCACCATCCACCGCCAAGTAATGTGGAGCTACAGGGCATCAAGGAGGGGCCTGCCAGGGATCCCCGACAGGAAGGCCAGTGCCAGGGGCTCACTCAGAGATGAGAGACAGGCAGCAGTCAGTTGGAGCTGGGGTGCCCCCCAGATCTTGCTCCAGGGCCCCTGAGCATATCAGGTTTCATAAACTGTCAGGATAAAAAGCCAAGTGAGGCGTCTTGGCCATTCCTCTCTTGTCTGCTCTGGAGTGGAGCCTGGGCACTCCCTGAGATATTAGAGCATTAAAGCTGTCACAGTCAATACTCGGGAATTAATACAGTGCTCCCAGCCCTGGCAGCGCAATTTGCCATCTAAATTGTTACCTTCCCCAGGACGGTGCATAAACAAGATGAACAGGTCATGGGGACCTTTCAACAGGTGTGGTACTCCCGGTGCCTGGTTCTTACCGGGAAGAGAGCCCACTCTCCCTCCACATTGCCCTTTCTGTGCTGAGCAGAGAGACAGCTCCTTGGAGCCTCACAGAATTACCAGGATGCTGAAGTTCAGAGTCATCGGTCACCAAGCTCCTGGAGTCAGAAGGTATCTTCAGCTTCAGGTTCTGACCACCGAATTGGGTCTTGAAAGAGTTCCAGAGCTGGGGCTGGCTCTGTTGGCACAGTGCTTGGCTTGAAAGTATGAGGACATGAGTTTGAGTCTCAGAACCCACATAAGCAGTGGTGATGGGATGTGAGATTGTAGGCTCAACAGTGAAGAGCTCCTGACAGGAGGCATTCCTGGGCTTTGCCGGTCAGCTACCCCAGACTGCTTGGCCAGTTCCAGGACCTAGTGGCAGACCCCGTCTCAAAAAGATGAATGTCTCCTTAGATTGTCCTTTGGCTTCTGTGCACACATCCACATTCACATGTATCAATGTGCACAGATGACCTTCACACATACTAACAGGCATGAACACATGCACATGCACACATATGAGAGAGAAAGAGTTGTAGGAGGAATATGTCACATGAGGAAGCACAGGCTATAGTGTAGAGAAGAGATTGTGGCCAGAGCTCTACTCAGCCCAAAATCCCCTTTCCTTTTCTACGTACCCCTGTTCCAGCTGCCAAGCCTCTGCATGCCCAGCATCCCTATCAGGAGAACTGGCTGTGTAGAAGGGCTCCGACCGTATGCTACTCACAAGAGCAGAGTCTGGAAGTGCCTGCTTTGGCCATCTCCCCTTAGACAAGGACTGATGGGGGAATAGGAAGCCCTGGCATATGGCCTTGACTCAGGACAAATTCTGAGGTGTGACATAGAGCATACTGTGGGACCAAGCCAAGCCTGGTACTCTGCTGCAGATCACACCCTTGCTCTGTTCATCCCTCCATCCACCCTTCCACCATTCTTATCTCCTTCTGGAAGAGTCTCTCTGGCAGCTCCGTTTCCCACGCATGTTCTTGTCAGCTGTTGCTGCTGTGGAGCCCATGAAAGACAAACTTCCATCGTGAAGGGCTTGTAGCTGAGACAAACAGCATGGCTCCAGCCCCTCTCTCCTCCTTCATGAACAAGTAGCTGGAGGCCAAGCTTTGTCTCTCTGGGCCTATCATCCAACTCTCTTCTCTGCTGATAAAACCTGTAGACCACCATCTAAACAAAAATAGAAACGTAGACGTATTAGTTGGCTTTCCCAAGACAGAGCGACGAATGGAAGGAGGGTCTGCCACAGCCTGGAGGCTATGGGAGCAAGAAGAAGAACAACAGGGCTCCAATCTCTGCACTGCAAGGACTGTGTCTGAGAGAGCTTCTCATAACTGGGACCAGGGGACCACGGGACCACAGCCTACCCCACAGCCTCCCCAAACAGCACCAGCCGGGACCAGGGGACCAGGTGGGAAACACTCAGATCTCAACAGTAGATGTTTATAATCTCATCGATCCCTTACATACCCAAAAAGCAAGTCTTTGATATTCCTGATGAGGCCCCTTCACCCACCTTAGGTGTGAAGCAGGAGTTCTTCTGTTCCAACACTTAATTCTGTCCTTATCTGGAAGGAAAGTGTCCCCTTCCCTGCCCCCTTGGACACCTCTACCCTCATCTCTCAGTGTCCTTGAGTCTCACTGAAGACTCTTCTCCTGGCGCTGGAGAGATGGCCGGGTGCTTAAGAGCACTTGCTGCTCTTGCAGAGGACCAGCATTTAGTTCTCAGCCCCCACATTCCATGGCTGACAACTGGTTCTAAGGCCAGCTCCAGGGGATTGGATACCCTGTCTGGCCTCACTGAACAGCTGCACGCACACACACACACACACACACACACACACACACACACACACACACTGTCTGGCCTCATTGAACAGCTGCATACACACACACACACACACACACACACATCATTTTTTTTTTTAGAGGAGTAGGCCCTGCTGCCACCTGCTCTGTGTCTTCTGTTGCTGCCACTTTAACAACTAGTCACACAGAATTGCATGGAGTGCACTGAGCTGTCCTGACACACTGGCTGCAACCCAGCTCCCAGGCTGCTTTCTCACACACTGCCCAATAACTACAGGGTACTGGCGTGGTGTCTGGAGTTGCACAAGTGCACACACAGAAGCCTCTGTTGCACAGGCTGCTGTGGGCTCAGCATCCCTTTAGTTCTCTTTCACCCTCTGTCAGTGCCACAGTTTGCACAGATGAGGAGACAGCTAGCTTGCCCTGTGAGACAAGCACTGGTCCCTTTAATTTTGTCTCAGGGTAATAATGCCGCTTACTGGTCTGCTCACCTTCTAAAGGTAGAACAGAAATACAGAGTGTTGTTACAAGGAAAGGAAGGAAGGAAGGAAGGAAGGAAGGGAGAGAGAGAGAGAGAGAGAGGGAGGAAGGAAGGAAGGAAGGAAGGAAGGAAGGAAGGAAGGAAGGGAAGGAAGAACTTGGCTACATGGAAGGAAGTCACTATAAAGAACTCCAAAAATCAGACACAAATAAACACATGATCCAGTCAGCAGGTGGACAGGTGAGGTGAGCAGGCACCCCTCAGGAGATGAAGTTCGAGTAGCCTTCAAACTTGTGAAATGCAGCTGGCGAGATAGCTCGGTAGGGAAAGCCCTCACAGTGCCAATGTGAGGGGCCTGAGCTCAGATCCCCAGAACCCACAGGAACCAGGGGCAGTGCTGTGTGTATCTGCAACCCTGAGCTCCTCCTGCAAGACGGGAGGTTCCACGAAGCCCATAGGCCAAACAGCCTGAACTACAAACCTTCAAACTATATGACTTCCTGTCTCAAACAAGGAAGAGGAAAATTGACATGTGAGGTTGTCCTATGACCTCCCGTCTTACACTGTGGTGTGCATTCATATGCACTCACACCCATCAATATGCACACACACACACACACACACACACACACACACACACACACACACCGGCTCCCACAGACTCCCAGAGCACACCCAGTTACTGAGGCAGTGTGGCAGTGTCTGAGTGCTGACTTGTCCTGCCCCACAGGCCCACGCATTAAGAGCACAGCGAGGGCCCATAGGACCTTTCTCCATTTCCTGCATGTCCACTTGTCTTCCCGTTCCTAATGTACATTCCTTGTTTCACACAGGATGCCTGTGTGTCCTGTAGACCTCGGCACAGAGCTGGCACACAGTAGAGCCTCCATAAATATTTGCAAATGGTCTGCTGGGAAGGAGGCCTGCTTCAGCTGGCTGCATCACACGCCTCCTGCCATCTCTTGACTGTGGCTGTCTGTCAGACTTCTGTGACATAGACAGAAGCTGATTTCTACCAACTGTGGATTAGAGAACCCTTTCCTGAGTCCTTCAAGGGGAGAAAACACCAAACTGGGTGGGGTGGGGGGTGGGGAGAAATGGCTGCTGAGCCCACAGTGAAAGCGTTGTGTGAAGTTCCTCTGCTTGCTATTTCTGGTGACTCAGGGAAGGGCCAGGTAAAAGGGTGCTTTCCTGGCTGTGACAGGGCCACCAGGAGAAGGGATGGCTGGGAGGCAGGAAGCCACCAAAGAGCCCTGTACACTACAGAAGTGCAGTGCCTTGGCCTGTCTGGCCACCCAGGAGCTCCAGCAGGGAAACAACATCCTTTTGTGGTCTGCCCTGGCTGACTGCCAGGGCTCAACAAGGGCCTTGTGATATTCACTTTTGAAATGTGTTGGCAGGATGGCATGTCTAACTCGTGCTTAATGCCCAGCAGCATTTATGTCTCTTTCTCACGCCCACAGAGGCAGACTGGCTACATGTGACGGGCTGTGGCGGCCTGGCTGGAGTGACTGGTGCTCTCAGGTTCTCTTTGCCCTGATCCTGGTCTCTGTCAGGTTTCGATGAGTCCCTGGGGGACAGAGGCAGAAGGAGGGCATGCCTAGTGTCAGTCCTCATTTACATACTGTGTAACCTTTGATCACCTGCTGATCAGTGTTACTTTGGGTCCCTGTCACAGTTCTACAGAAGGACAGTAGCACCCTGTTTCTAGGTAAGGAAAATGAGGCTCAGAGAAGTTAAGTCATATGGCTCAGAGTGACACACAGAGGATGTGGTAAAATAGGGACATGACCCCAGCCTCTCTTCCCAAACCCTTTCGTAAGGCCCCAGAGTCTGGCTGGTGAGATGGCTCAGTGGGTAAAAGTGCTTGATATCAAATCAGATGTCTTGAGTTTGATCTCTGATCCCCACATGGTATGCAAGAGACCCGACTCCCGAAAGCTGTCCTCAGCCCTCCCCAAGTGTCTTAAAGCACACGCTCAGCCACACACACACACACACACACACACACACACACATTAATTAATTAATTAATTAAAATTTTAAAAAGACCCCAGGTGTCAGCCATCCACCTGCATTTCTGCCATCTATACCCCATCTTGTGATTGACAATGGCCACTTAGAGTTTAGAAGAACCCAAGTGGAACAGGCTCATCCTGTTATTCATGGTTTGCTTTTAGGGTTTTCTATTTGATTGGGGGCTGTTAATTCACACAATGTGTCTTGAAAGTACAAAAAAAAAAAAAAAAAATCCCCATGAGTCCCTGCCCCATGATTTTCTGATTTATTTTCTTGTTGCTTACAAGTGACAGCTGCTCTGGGTCCCCCAGTTCCCTGGGTGGTCCCTACGAATCCCAAAGCAGGATGGCCACATGCCCCACCAGTAGGAAAGATCCCTCACACTGAAGGGATTCGTGCAGCAGAGACTCGTAGAAACTGAAAGAAAGCTGTCCTGTTGGGCTAGCCCCTGCTCCTGGCATAGCATGTGAAAGAAAGTGGTTTATTTGAAAGTTAATCTCAGAAGGTTCTAGAATAGTCGTTGGGAAATGAGACAGAAAAAGATAACAGTTTGCCTTAGTAGAAAACTGGAGCTCCGTTCCATCATGCCTTTCTGGGTATACCATATAGAGCGTGCCTGAGAGAAGGACCATCCACGGGACGAGAACACGGGGCCTGCGTCAAGATGCACCAAACACTCAAACACTCACAGGATAGATGTTCTCAGAGCAGTGGGTCTCAGTCTCCCTAGTGCTGAGACCCTTCACCACGCCCCTCGTGCAGTTATTTTTGTTGCTATCTCATAACTGTAATTTTGCTATGATTATGAATCATAATGTAAATACCCGATACTCGACCCCCAAAGGGCTTGTGACCCACAGGCTGAAAACTGCTGTCTTAGACGGAGACGGAGACACTAGATGTGTCATCAAGTACGGGGATGGCAAGTAGCAAAGCATCACAGGTGGGGTACCGCAAGCGTGGCTTCAGTCCCCACGACGGCTGTCCCACGCTGTCTTCTGGGAAACGGAGACAGAGATCTTCCCTCTTACTACTTCCTCCTCTGTGGTTTCAATTCGGAAGATACAGAGTAGGGATCCTGGGTAGCTTAACCCGTAGCAGACGTACCTCCTCAGCCATCCCAGACCACCAGACCAGGGAGTAAAGACCAGAGGCCACTGCCAAGAGTGCAGGAATCTCAGGAGAGGTAGAGAGTCACATCGACTTGAAATAAATCAGTGAGTCAGAGGAAGCTGAGCAGGAAGGAGAAGGGCGTCATTCCTGAGACTTCTCAGTGCACTGGGTCCATGAGCTACAGCATCCAAGACAGGTGGCCCTGGAGATGGAGTTCAGAGGAGGCTTGGAGCAGCGATGGAAGTGTCTTCACGCTCTTGTAGGGAGTTACCCGTTAGAAGCAAAGGTGACCACAAAGTAAAATCAAATGTAACTCCTCTTGGAAATGCAAGGAAGTTTGAGGTGGAGGAAGAAGGGATCCTTTGCAGCTTGGGGAAGGATGCTCAGATCCACTTCCTCCCATTGTACAGTAGTGGACCAACTGCCTCTTTGCCCTTCTAGCGTTGATCAGCCTTCTGATCATGTGATTTCCCCCTGCTAGTTCCATGGGCTTCTTCTGGCTCCATCTGCTCCATCTGCTCCATCTATCTATCTATCTATCTATCTATCTATCTATCTATCTGTCTCTTTCTGTCTCCTTCCCTCCCTTCCTCCCTCCCTCTCAAGTTCCCTCCTCCCATCTCTCCTTCCCTCCACCCTCTCTCCCTGTTCTTCTTGCTATCCTCTCTTTGTGTCTCTCTAGGCCACTACATGTCTAGGAGACCCCAGTAATATCCCCCATCATACCCTTCTCCCTCATATCTCCCCCAGGATCCCCAAAGCTCCTTCCAACCTCTTCCAGAGACTACTGTGCACCTCCAGGGAGGATCTGGACTCTCAGCAACTGAAACGGCATAAATAAGGAGTGATGGGGAGTGGAGCACATGTGTCCCAGTGGCGTGCTGCCTGTGCTGGCAGCAGCCAGAAGCCTGACAGGCTAGCCCATTGCCAAGCTCTATGCAAAGTGTCAGTCACCAGCAGCCTTCCATTCAAGGCCCCTGTTTGCCATGATCAACATTTCAAAAGCAAGTGCGCAAGGCGTACAGTAGGTTGCTATAATTCACCCAAGGGCTGCGCCTGCCTGCCGCTGAGAGACCAGCCGTATTCTTCTCTCTGAGTGAGCTATTTTTACCAATGCTCCCCCCAACCCCCACCCCTTCATTCCAGCTCCCATTTCAGCCTCGGAGCTGAATTAGACTCTTTCTTCCTCTCCTAGGCTCCCCCTCTCTGTTATTATATAAAACCATTGCAGCCCTTAAGGAGTTGGCATCTGACATCCTCAGCTCCTGGATCCCCAGAACAGAGCTGGGAAGGAATAAATAGAAGGGAGGGAAAGCAGCGTTCTGTTCCAGCTCCGACAACGTGAACCTTCAGAGAGTTAACAGCAACCAAGCATTTGGTGTTAATCTTTAATATTCCCAAGAACTTGTCACCTCTTCCTTCAGGCCCGCAGCTGCCTCCTCCAAGTGAGCTCTTGCTTCTCACAAGACATCACACCTTCTATAGTGTTCTGGGAAAAAAAGTACCCACCAGAGGGGAGTTCCGAGTGATCAGCCTGCCACAGGAGAAAGGGAAGCTATGCTTCCTATTTACACGGAAAAAGACTGAAAGAGCTGAACATAGTTCCTCCTGCTCTTCCCGGGCCTCACAGGTTTGCAGCAGACCCTGCCTGCGCTCAGCCTCTGATGCTTTGCCTCCCCTCCCTCAGGCACTAGAAGTCAGAGGGGTGTGTTGAACAAATGTCAAGGGATGAACATGGCAGAAGAAGGTGAAAGGGCTCTGCAACTGTTGCCCAGCTGGCAATACATCTACTGTTGGCAATTTATTCTCACCAAGACAGGTAAGCCATCAGGGTGAGCAGGGGTGTCTCACCCTGTGCAAAGGGCAAGATCCTCTCACTCTGCAGACACCATGTGTCTCCACATAAGTCCCTCAGGAGCAGGTCCTAGACCAGGATCCTAGGAGAATGAGTTTATCCAGAAATGAGACCCAGCAAATTACCTTAGAGGATGTGAGACAGAGGGCAAGGAGCCAATCCAGGGCATGGTATAGAGTTTAATTCCTGGAAAACTGGAAAAGTCACTGTGGGGCATGCCTCAGAGTGACTGCACAGAGCAGCACCTGTTGAGGAAGGGTCGTGGAACCTCATCATCCTCACCCACTGGTCCTGTCCTGGGAGGCTGCTGGGAGGTGGAAGTCGTCTGGCTCTCTGAGTTTTTACACCCGCAGACAGAGAACAGCTCCAGGATAGATGTGTGAGTATTGGCCACCGGGTGGGTGTGACTGGGGAGCTGACCACTGGAAGGTTGTCACCGTGGTACCAACAGGAGGAATGCCACTCTGATGCTGGCCACCGGGAGGACCATCCACCAAGTGGACAGACATCATCGGAAAGCTGGACACTGGACAGATGTCACAATGGTGTCTTGCCATTGGGTGAACAATGGACAACACAATTACCAGATGCCAGGAGATGTCACCTTGGTGCTGACTCTTGGATGCACATTTTTGGATAAGCTTGACAGAGTATGGACACAAGACCTATGCGAATGTCAGTGACCCCATCGCTTGCTGGGATTATGAGTCCTGATAAAGAAAGAGCATCTCTAACTTTATCTGAGCCTCTACAAACGTCCTTCTGACTTCTCAGTGACGGAGGCTCTATCTGTTCTATTCTCTGTAGATCCTATATGGCATGCCCATGGTGTGAATGCGGTGGCAGCTAGGACACAGGCGGGATGAGGGTGACTCTGGGAATGTGCAGTCTCAGGTGAGGGACCAGCTCTTATTCCCAGGGAATTGTGACCTGAGCTTCCTAGACCATCCATCTTTGGGAAGAAACCAGAATCCAGGAGAAAAGGTAAGTGCACACAGTAATTTCAGATAAAACAAAATAAGGTTATTAAATCCCATCTGCAAATTCCACCTGCTTCCAGCTCTGAACCTGAGGCCTGTCAACTGTTTACTGCAAAGTGAGACTAAAAGGAGGCTGAGGCACCACCTGGCTGAGCCTGAATATGATCAGTGAGAGCCTGAAATGGGAGTGGTTTTATCAGGCTACGGGTCTCTCTGTTCAGTGCAGGCTCAGTGGATCCTGTGTGAGTCTGCCCATTACCTTGAACCTCTGGCGATCTTGACACCATTCCCCATGGCCAGGCTGGACCCTCTGCTGCCTGCTGAGGTTTCACTGCTTGCTTCTGACCTCAGGGACCTCTTCATGCGATCCAGACTGGGAGTCACCCTGAGCCAGCATTTTCGCCTCCATTGCGTATTCCCGATACGCTGATATTCGTGATTTCTTCCTCTACCCCCACATCCCTCCACACATCCTACCTATGGTCCAGTATCTATGTACCTATCATCCTTCTGTACAGACTCCAGAGTCACGGAAATGCCATCCGTTCCCTGTAAAGCTGATGGGCTTACGGGGTGTGTGTGTGTGTGTGTGTGTGTGTGTGTGTGTGTGTGT
>JADRCD010172606.1:0-14458 GCA_019843815.1 Montemys delectorum | reverse complement strand
TAGTGCAGGAGCAACAAACTCATATCACTCAGGAATGACTCCTTGTCACAGGGTTGGCCAAAGCCTTCTGCTGACCAGTACCTGCCCCTGACACTCCCTTAGTAGACTACCTACCTGTTTTCTTGTCTTTTGCTCTGTAGACGACCCCGTAGGTACCTTCTTCAATCCTGTTTAGACACTGAAACTCCTCTACGCTCCGGCATCCCTGTGGAGGAAGTAAGTTAGGAGGGCTCAACAGCCACATTCGATAGCCTAACACGCCTTCTCTGTACATTGTACAGGCAGGTCATACTGGAGACTAGCCTAAGTGACTAAGAAGAACAGAGTATACACATCAGTGTACGAACAGAACCACCTTAACTTCTCTTTCTGCTTCATCCAAAACCATCTACCACTATTTCTGTGAAATAACCTGGCATGAAAAGAGCATCTCTTTTACAACTGCATCCTCTTTCTGGTGAATTATGCCACCCTAGAGAGGGTGTGGCCTGCTTACCTAGTAAACCTTCCATGCATACCAAGGACTAGGGTACCACTACTCTGTGTGGTCTATGGCCAGACTCAACTATCTGGAAGCACTAACTGAAGGGCAAGTGACAAGAGCACAGAAAGGTACTATACTACCCAGGATGACTACGTCCTCTACATCCACAGGGTAGTGTTGCACACTCACTGGCAATTTCCTAAACAACTAGAAGTTTGCAGTCCTACGCACTTACACTGAATCCCTTACAATATCTAGAGATCAAGTAAAGGCAGAAGCAACAATACACAGCTCTTGGTACTAGTAAGCCCAACAGTGCTGCCAGGCATAAGGAAGGACCACGGTTAAGGTCATAAGAGGCTGGTGCCATGACTAGCCAACACCTCAAGAGAGCCACTAGCACCAGCAACATGATTCTGCTATGTAGCACCTACTTAATCTGTACATTTGTCAATGTGCAGTACCAGCCTTAGGATGAATGGGGAAGTCTGACCTGCAGGGCTGGCAGGTACTTTGGCAGTTCTTGTTTTAGCTCAATAGGTGACAGAGCTGGAGAGTCAGGAACATAGTCTCCTTCGGTAGGGGCACTGCTTTGTGGGGTCCCTTCACCAACTTCTTCTTCCCCTTCTTCACTGTCCCCAGAATCTCGGTCAAATCTCGACTCTGGAACTTTAAAAGTTAAATCTAATTATAGAACAGGACAAAGTAAGTACGATTTCCCCTTCCCTTCCTGCTCTAGAGCTGTGTAGAAGTGGTATGCCTTGTGTTTCCCATGGCAGGAGCCAGTTTAGGGCCTATCCTTGGTAAGAGGTACTTGAATAAGCCCTGGTGATCTAGGCAGAATCAGAATCAGAGCCAAAGCCAGATACTGGACTAAGATATAAGGGCAGATGCCACACGACGTGGGTAGGCCCATACTCATGTCCACCAGGCCACAACCTTGCTAAACTAGCTACTTGAGGACAGGCCAGGTCTCCTATCTCATAAGAGTGCCTGTGCCATCAGACCCCAGAAACTGCTCTCCAACACAGCCTCATTCCCTCTGAGCACAAAACCATGGGCTCCCTTAGCATCTAAGTCACAGTGAAGGGTACCATCCAAATAAAGCTGTTTTCTGCCAAGTAACATCAGCCACAGTGAGCACAAGCTGCGAAGTGAGCAATGGTGTATCCTCTGGGAATCACACCATCTTTCAGATCACTACCTGTTCTTCAACACTGTTAGGACAGCAGTTCTCTATTATAGCTTCTAGGGACTATCTTGAATTTTAATAACCATGGAGTTATTACATTCTGTGGATGGTTTGTGGTAAGAGGACCATGTACTGCTCCCTCAGAGTGTCACTATACAGGGACAGAGGAACCACAAAGTCCTTACCAACCAAGATATGGTTCTCGTTTTCTCTGTCTTCATCTTCACTCATTTCTTCATCACTGACTTCTTCTGCAAAAGAAGACAGGTGTCTGCTCAGATCAGTGTGCCGCTGAGAGCTGGCCTTGGAACTACCAGTTTACCCTGCTTCAGGCTGCTCTAAGGGCTTAGCAAGAGGTATGGAAGACAGCAAGAGTTCTTACCTATCAATTTGTGGCGGGGGTGTCTCTTTGTTTTCCTAGTGGTGTTAGGGATTGAACTCAGGGCCTCACATACACTAGGCAAGTGGCAAGCACTTTACTATTGAAGCACATTGCCAACCCTAATTTTGGAGTCAATGTGAGTCTCACAGAATAAGGCAAGTTTCTTTGGGTATGTGCTTTCATTAGATGTTAATTATTTTTCTGTAGTACCTAAACTCTACACAGTAAACATAAAATACTTTTATATCACTGTAATCCATTACAACCTGCCAGATCCTTACCTGCAGACTGTTCTGAGGCTTCCTCAGAGTTGCTTCCAGTCTCCTCTTCCTCCTCCTCTTCTTCCTCTTCCTCCTCTTCCTCTGATTCTTCACTGGTACTCCCTTCTTCCTCTTCTTCCTCTTCTTCCTCCTCCTCCTCCTCTTCAGAACCTGAGCCCGACTCTGCTACAGAATACAACAGTCACAGTTAAGAAGTAGACCTTGGCTTTCCTCTGGCGGCAGCAGGGCTCAGCCAGGTGGCCTCAGTACCTGATGAAGACCCAGCTGAGCTGGTTTTCCTCTCGCTGTCACTGATGTCCTGCAGGTCTGACAACAAATCTCTTTCTTCCACCTTCTCTTCTTTTACTTGTGAAATAAACCATACACAGATCAGTTTGGAGAGATGTTTTAAAAATTGCAGTTTCTGGGACTGGTGAAATGGCTCAGCGGGTAAGAGCACTGACTCCTCTTCCAAAGGTCCTGAGTTCAAATCCCAGCAACCACATAGTGGCTCAAAACCATCTGTAATGAGATCTGACGCCCTCTACTGGTATGTCTGAAGATAGCTACAGTGTGCTTATTTATAATAATAAATAAATCTTTGGGCTGGAGAGAGCGGGGCCTACCAGAGCAAGTGGGGCCGACCTGAGCGAGCAGAGGTCCTAAAAATGTCAATTCCCAATAACCAGATGAGGGCTCACAACTATCTGTACAGCTACAGTGTGTACTCATATGCATTAAATAAATAAATCTTTTAAAAAATTGCAATTTCACCGGGCGGTGGTGGCACACGCCTTTAATCCCAGCACTTGGGAGGCAGAGGCAGGTGGATTTCTGAGTTCGAGGCCAGCCTGGTCTACAGAGTGAGTTGCAGGACAGGCAGGGCTACACAGAGAAACCTTGTCTTGAAAAAAACCAAAAACAAAGAAAACAATTCATCCACACATATTTTAAGTGGAAGAACAACTTCTAAAAAGATCAGCAACTAGCATTTCAGTTGAGAAACACATGCCTCATTGGGAGCATGTGTGGAGGTCAGAGGACAACCTGTGCAAGGAGTTTTCTCCTTCCATCATGTGGATTCCAGGCATCAAACTTAGGCCATCCTATTTAGCAAGACTTTTACCTGATGAGTCATCTTGCTGCCTCACCAACATATGATTTTATTGTTAAAAATAAATTGCTTGGCAAAGTCTCCTTAATTTCATAAATTGTTTTGTTTTACCTTAACATTTTAAAAATAAACTTTTAAGGTTAGCATATAATGCAAAATAATAGGTTATATTATGGAATTTTTGTATATCATAATTACAAAAAAAAAAAAAAAAAAAAAGGCAAAATTTCATGTTCAGGTATCTCCCAGGAAAGACAGCCCATGCTTGCCTGGACTCACCGGGCTTCCGGTTGTCTCCCAGCTCAAAGCGCTCTCTTGGTGGCCTCAGAGGGCTTCGGCTCCAGTGGCCAACCTTTCCCTTATCATTGTAGTCCTCCCTCATGGTACGGTGATGTGCAGAGACTGTACAGAGAACAGAGCAGAGATGTTGGTGGGAGCAGCCTTCCTAACATGGCTCCATGCCATGGGTGCTACAGACCTACATACAGACCCATAGCACCAACAGGTTCAATATCACAAGCCAAAACGCATTTGGGAAAAGCTCCATGCTGAGGTTATCAGCTCAGCGGGGGATCTTCTAAAATTATCTTCACTGGTCACAGAGGCCAAGGTGGGAAAGAATTCTGGGAAGATAGTATAGTGAGAAATGCCAGGCAGCACTTCAACAACAACTTGGCCTGTGTTACCCAATTAGTGCATAATCAGTTGAGGGTCTTCAAGTTCCTGGGGAGGCCTGATAACAACTGCTCAATTCTGGTCAGTTTAGCCATTAGCACAGAAGAACTTGCCCATCTCCAGGGCAATCAGTTATTCTAGGTTCCAGAGCAGCTTGCAGACAAGGACTAGTCCCCAAACACCAAAAAACCTATGTTCTCAATGCTATGTGCAGGCCCAGAAGGGATAAAGTACCCAAGCTGTTGAGACTGAACCCCACTCTGGTTATGCTGTCCTTTAGAGAAAACATGAGGGCAGGGCACTTGTGTCCACTTCTGTCTTTTTTTTTTTTTTTTTTGGTTTTTTTTCGAGACAGGGTTTCTCTGTGTAGCTCTGGCTGTCCTGGAACTCACTCTGTAGACCAGGCTGGCCTCGAACTCAGAAATCCGCCTGCCTCTGCCTCACAAGTGCTGGGATTAAAGGCGTGTGCCACCACTGCCCAGCCCACTTCTGTTCTTCCTTTTCCTCTTTTTGAAGCTATATGTTTAAGGGCATGGACATTAAAGCAATTATAAGCACGGCAGAAGCTGGAAAATGACTGCACATTCCCAGAAAAAGGCAGACATATATTTGATATGTAAGAGGATGTGCCAGGCCAGCTGTCAGTACAGAAAATGCCAACACTCACAACACTGTCACACCAAGCCCTGAGGAGGGGTCTGATCTCAGAGCCATGCCAAATATTTAAGTTAAATAACAAACAAGATCCAGCATGGTAGTACATGCCTTTAATCCCAGCACATGAGGCAGAGACAGAGGCAGAGAGGCAGAGGCAGGCCTATCTCTGTGACTTGAAGGCCAGGTTGGTGTACACACTGAGTTCTATGACAGGTAGGGTTACATAGGGAGACCCTGTCTCAAAATAAACCCAACAACAACAAAGAACCAAAAATAAACAAATAAGCAACGAAAAAAAACCCCACAACCAATCAACTGTGCTGGGTAGTTTTATATCAGCTTGACACAAGCTAGTTATTTGAGGAATCTCAATTAAGAAAATTATTCCAGGGTGCTGGAGAGATGGCTCAGCGTTAAGAGCTTCGACTGCCCTTCCAGTGGTCATGAGTTCAATTCCCAGCAACTACATGGTGGCTGACAACCACCTGTAGTGGCATCCGACACCCTCTTCTGGTGTATCTGAAGACAGTGACAGTGTACTTACATAAAACAAACAGATAAATCTTGAAAGAAAGAAAGAAAGAAAGAAAGAAAGAAAGAAAGAAACAAACAAACAAACCAGGCGGTGGTGGTGGTGCACGCCTTTAATCCCAGCACTTGGGAGGCAGAGGCAGGCGGATTTCTGAGTTCGAGGCCAGCCTGGTCTACAAAGTGAGCTCCAGGAGAGCCAGGGCTATACAGAGAAACCCTGTCTCGAAAAAAAAAAAAAAAAAAAGAAAAGGAAAGAAAAGAAAGAAAACTACTCCATAAGATGGGGCTGTAAGCAAAGCTTGTAGGGCATTTTCTCAATCAGGGCTCAACCCATTGTGGGTGGTGGCTGGTGGTCTTGGATTCAGTAAGAAAGCAGACTGAGCAAGCCTTGAAAAGCAAGCCAAAAAGCAGCATTCCTTCATGGCCTCTGTATCACTTCCTGTCGCCAGTTTCCTGGTCTGTTTGAATTCTTGTCCTAACTTCCTTTGATATTGAATTGTGATGTGGAAGTGTAACCCAAATAAACCCTTTCCTACCCAAGTGCTTTGGTCATGGGGTTTTACCAGAGCAATAGTAACCCTAACTAAAACACCAACCAACTGAACAAACAAAAGAACGAATGCAAACAACTTTACTCCTAGCACTTAGGAAGCAGAGGCAGGTAGATCTCTATGAGTTGGAGACAAGTCTGGTCTATACAGTGAGAGGCTATATATAGACCTGGTCTCAAAATACAAAACAAAATACAAACAAACAAAACAACAGAATCCATACCCACAAGACATTCAGAGAAAGAGTTATGTGCGTCCCAGTCAAAGGAAAAAAAAAAAAAACCACTCCAATGTAGGTGTGATGGGAGATGTCAACAAAGACCAGTCTGAAGATGACCTATAGATTTAGCCTCAGAGAAATGGAAGTGAGTCACCAGCCTACATCTGACCTCAGAGAGAGTGTGGCTGATGTCCATGTAGCGGTACCAGAGTCTACATGCTTGCTCTCTCTGGCATACCAGGGATGAGAAGAAAGGCCAAGGCAAGTGCTGCCATGCTGACTACCCAGGAACGGCTCAGAAATACAAAGAAACTGTGTAGTCCTACCTGCCACAGTCTGGGCCACAGAGGAAAGTAGACTCCTGAACCTGGGCCTCAATTAACACACAGAGCCCTGCCCATTAAGGTATGAAGGCAATGCAAGACTGAGGATGCTGTCCTACTCCTCCACCAGTGCTATGAGCAGGGCTCCACATATCACTGTTTTCTCTGAAAACTCCTTCATGGAAACAAAAAACCCACAAGACCTTAAGACAGCTGCTATAAAGATGCTCAAAGAACTAAAAATGCGGCAAAAATCAAGGAAATGATGCCATGAACATGAAAAAGCCAATAAACAAACAAACAGAAAACCCAGTTGGTGCCCACAATCTCAGGACATGGCAGCCTGAGGAAGAAGGAGTGTTGAGAGTTTAGTGCTACACAGGGACACCACTGAGTTCTGGGCCATCTGGACTAATTCAAGACTCTGACTCAAAAAAAAAAAAAAAAAAGAAAAAAGAAAAAAGAAAAAAAAAAAAGGAGGAGGAAGAGAAAGGAGAAAAGGAGGAGGAAAAAAAATGAGGGAAAAAAAAGATAGGCCTTCTAAAAGATTCACTAGAAATTCTTAACCCTCTTTTGGGATCCCATAGCAAGTCTGAGAAGGCAGAAAACAGACTCAGTGAACTGAGAGACATGACCATAAAAACTATGGAAGCTAAGAGACAGGAAGCAAAACCACTGAAGAATAATAATCCTAAGAGCAGAGAAGACCTGTGGACACCAAGAGCCCAGCCTGAGAGCAGAGAGGACCTGCAGGACACCAACAGCCCAGCCTGAGATTACTGAGTCCAATAAGGATTAGAGAACAACAGAGAATACACCTAAAGAAGTTAACTGCTGAAACTCATTTTCCACAAGACATGAAGAGTAACTAACATTCGTTCCGCTCAACATTCACCAAGAAGGATGAATTCAAAATGCAGGAGACATGATACAATGGAACTGCTCTCTAGTGTAATAACTGTTTGTGGGGCTGGAGGATGGCTCAGTAGTTAAGAGCACTGACTGCTCTTCGAAAGGTCCTGAGTTCAAATCCCAGCAACCTCATGGTGGCTCACAACCATCTGTAATGGGGTCAAATGCTCTCTTCTGGTATGTCTGAAGACAGCAATAGTGTACTCACATAAAATAAATAAATGTTAAAAAACAAACAAACAGCCGGGCAGTGGTGGCGCATGTCTTTAATCCCAGCACTTGGGAGGTAGAGGCAGATTTCTGAGTTCGAGGCCAGACTGGTCTACAGAGTGAGTTCCAGGACAGCCAGGGCTATACAGAGAAACCCTATCTCAACAAACAAACAAACAAACAAACAAACGAACAAACAGAAAAACACCAACTGTTTGCAACTTTTTGATAGGCTAATGCATTTTTAAGGATACTAGTTTAAACGTATAACACAGGCTGGGTGGTGGCGCACGCCTTTAATCCCAGCACTTGGGAGGCAGAGGCAGGAGGATTTCTGAGTTCGAGGCCAGCCTGGTCTACAGAGTGAGTACCAGGACAGCCTGGGCTACACAGAGAAAACCTGTCTTGAAAAAACCAAAAAGTATAACATACACGACTAACTTAAAATGGCTTCAGAAGGATAAAAGCAATAGAATTTGTAAGTTACTGAAGTTTCAGTATCAATTCAAATTTGTCATAACTTTAGAATGTTGTATACGTCTCATTTGTAACCATACAAACAAAAATGAGATATAGAATAAACACAATAGAAAATGAAAAATGAATTCACATATTTGGCTTAAGAAAAGAGTGAGCTAGAGAGTTGGCTCAGTGGTTAAGAGCACTTGTTCTTGCAAATGATCCAGGTTCAATTCCCAGTACCCACATGGAGGCTCACCACATACATGTGCTGCACAGATGTACATGCACATAAAACACTCATACACATAAAATAGAAATAAATAAAATTAAAACAAAAAGAGAGGGCTGGAGAGATGGCTCAGGGGTTAAGAGCACTGACTGCTCTTCGAAAGGTCCTGAGTTCAAATCCCAGCAACCTCATGGTGGCTCACAATTTTCCTTAATGAGATCTGACTCCATCTTCTGGAGAGTCTGAAGACAGTGTAATTACATAAAATAAATAAATCTTTAAAAAAAATAAAGCAAAAATGAAGGATAAAATTATTGCAGGATATAATATATAATGGCATTATATATTATATAAACAGCAAAATGACAAAAGTAAGCTTATCCAATCATCCAGTCTTCAAAAGGAAAGTCTGACACAAGTTTGACTTCACAGAGAGGCTCACCATAGTCTGTACCTCCAGTCCCAGTGGAACTGGCATCCTTTTCATACCTCTAAGGACACCATGCATATACATGTTATAGACATACATGCACGTAAAACTCTCAGAAACACAGAATGAAAATAAATCAGTCATTGTTAAGAGGGTAAAATGGATAATGTATATATACTGCCATAAAGTCTTAAAAAGAGGGGAAAGGGGTAAGGGTTTAGTGAAGCAAGCATAGGAGCCAAGAATTGCCTGTTTCTGTCTTCCTTCAGGGTATCTTTCCCAAAGCCCAATCAAGGCTGTCACATCATAGGCTCTCTGTCAGGGTGAGCCATGTGTGTAAACTCTATGGCACACCAGTCAATCCCCTCAAAGTATCCCAAGCAAAGGCCCCATAGAGAAAGACAACAGTCCCTCCCTCCTACCTTCCCTACGTGCTTCTCTCTCTTTGCGACGTTCCTCTGCCCTCCGTTCCCGCTCCTTTTGTTCCCGCTGTTCCTTCTGTTGCTCCCTCATTTTGCGCTCCCGCTCCCTCTTCCTTTCTAACTGCTCCAGGCGGTCCCTGGAAAAAGCATACCAGGTCATTACATTCCTACCCCACACGAAGTTTCTTCTTTTCTTTTTTTCTTTTTGGAGTGGGGAGGAGGGGACCTGGGAGGTGAGACAGAGTTTCTCTGTGTGGCCCCGGCTGACCTGGAAATTGCTCTGTAGACCAGGTTGGCCACAAACCTAGAGATCTGCCTGTCTCTGCCTCCCAGGTGCAGCAATTAATGGCGTGCACCACCACTGGCTGACAGAAGTCTCTCAGGCCAGGTTGTTTGGGGGCTGACATTCCTTCACCGGAGTCTGGGCAGATGGACCTTGAGCAACTTCTTGCCCCAGCTTGAGAGAGTATAAGCTTGAACAAGGTGGGGAGAGCAAAGGAGCTAGCTGCTTGGAAACAAAGTATCAGCAAACTAGGCTCTAAAACTTGTCTAAGTGCTAAGTCATCAGTTTTCATATTCTTGTGACTAGACAAAGGTTCTGTTTCTAGAGTTTTACATTTTAATTATTCTTTGATTTTAAATAAAACACCAGATACATTATTTAAACTCGTGATATTTTTATTTTAACTTTTTGTTTGTTAGGGTTTTACTATGTATCATGGACTAGCCTTAAACTTTTAGTGATCTTTCTGCCTAAGCTCCTAAAAGATGGGAATACAAGGATAAACTACAAGGTCTGGCTATTTTTACTATTTACTGGGGAAATGGAAGGTCAAGACAGGGTCTTATAACATAGCTGAGGCTGGCCTAGAACTCATGTAAAGCATGCTAGTCTCAAACTCATAACGTTCCACCTGCTCTACTATTGACATGTACATTTCTAGCCTGAGATTTATTCTGAAGGTCTTCCTTACTATTTCCATAGAGTTGTAAACTATGAAGTCCACCAGTCTTTACTACAAAATGTCTTTGTTTTCCTTTTTGTTTTGTAGAAAAGTTGTGCCAGACACAGAATTCCCAGTTGAGATTTTTGCTAAATGGTGTAGGGCTAACACATCCTAGCCCAGATGCCACCATCCTGACAGGAAGTGCAGATCTCTCTGGCAACTCTGTTCACCCTGCTAGGGGATCATTTAGTTATTTGGATACGGATATCTGGATTTGAAAGCAAATCTGGGGCTGGAGAGATGGCTCAGTGGGTAAGAGCACTGACTGCTCTTCCCTAGGTCCTGAGTTCAAGTCCCAGAAACCACATGGTGGCTCACAACCATCTGTAATGAGATCGGACGCCCTCTTCTGAGGTGTCTGAAGACAGCTACAGTGTACTTACATATAATAAATAAATAATCTTAAAAAAAAAAAAAAGTGTGGAGAAAGTAGGGGCTGGAGAGATGGCTCAGTGGATAAGAGCACTGGCTGCTCTTCCAAAGGTCCTGAGTTCAATTCCTAGCAACCACATGGTGGCTCACAACCATCTGTAATAGGATCCAATGCCCTCTTCTAGTGAGTCAGAAGACAGCAATGATGTACTCACATACATAAAATAAAATCTTTAAAAAAAATGAGAGTGAAGAAAGTGAACTGAGCACTAATGCGCATGCATTAATTTCTCTCTCTATTTTTGACTGTGGATGTGATATGCCTAGCTTATTGAATCTCTAGGCATGAACTGCCCTGCAATAATGACTGCTAACCTGAAATTGTGGAACAAACTAGCCCTTTCCCCCTTAGGATACTTTTGTCAGAGTATTTTATTACAACAGGAAAGGAAACTGAAGCAAAGCATCAGCGTCAACCTCTACTAAGCATATAGGATTTAGACTATGAACCTGAGCGACTTCCTATAGGATGCCTGCTACCTTTCTTGTTTTCTTTTCTTTTCTTTCTTTCTTTTTTTTTTTTTTTTAAGACAACGTCTCACTTTGTAGGCATGACAGGCTCAGAATTTGTTATGTGGACCAGGCTGGCCTCAAATTAAAAGAGGTCTGCCTGACTCTTCCTCTTTAGTATTGGGGTTAAAGACATGTACATGTTCAGCCTTTACCTTACTGTACAACAGCTTAAAAATAACCCACCACTGAAAAGGTGTTGAGACTCCATGTTCTTTTAAGACAGAACCTGCCTCACTTCCCAGTGCCACAGGGTCAGAGTTATTCACAAAACATGTCTTCCTGCTGTGCCTCCTTCTCCAACTCTGTAACTTCACATCTGGCTCAACTCTTCATCCTCAATGCCTGAATTCCTATCTAGTAACTTTTGTCAGTTAATACTGTTACCTTGACAGAGTCTAAAATTACCCAGGAGACAAATCTCTGGTTACCACAATAAAGGAATTTCTAGACTGTTTTGAGGTAAAAGGACCCACCTTAATGTGGGTACCGCCAATCAATGGACCTGGATCCCAGAATGAATAAGGAGAAATAAAAATGACTATCAACATTTATTAGTCTGTTTCCTGACTGCAGATTTAATATAACTAGCTGCCTGCTATTACTGCCACCCTACCATGATGCACAGTACCCTCAAACCATGAGCTGATCTACTTCCTTCCTTCAAGTTGCTTGAATAAGGTATTTTGTCACAGCAAAGAAAAAAGTCACTAGTGCAGAAACTCAGCATTCCCCTGTAATATCCTTTCCCCATCTGATCACTAAGCCAAGTCTCTCAATGACCACAGTCACTTTATTAAAGGTCACTAGTTAGCAGGTCTCACCTCTCTCTCCTGGAATGCTCTCTTGCCATTTCCCTCCTCTTTTGTCTTTCCCATTCCCTCCGAGCTTTATCTTGTTCCTCTCGATGGCGTTTCCGGCGTTCGTGTTCTCTTTCTTTCTCTTTTACTCTGGCATGTTTCCCTAATGAGATATGAGCATCATATAAAGAGACTTGGTTTTCAAAAATTTGACTTGAATATTAAATCAAGAAAGAAAGAATGAACTAGAATGGACTAGAAATGAACCTTCAGTTAAGAGTGCTTGCTAGCCAGGCGGTGGTGGCGCACGCCTTTAATCCCAGCACTTGGGAGGCAGAGGCAGGCAGATTTCTGAGTTCAAGGCCAGCCTGGTCTACAGAGAGAGTTCCAGGACAGCCAGGGCTACACAGAGAAAACCTGTCTCAAAAAAAAAAAAAAAAAGAGCAGTATGCACCTTTAACCATGAATTGTCTCTCCAGCCCTGATTTTCATCTTTCTTAATGTTATATGATATATTATTTTCAGAACTTTAGAAAGAATCATTATTATACATAATACACAAAACTGTTCCTTTTAAACAGATTTCTACACCATGTTATAAAACCACATTAGCAACTGCACTTACAGTAAGATTTAAATAGGTTCCTGAGAACCCTTTAGAAGCTAGGTTTGCAGAATTAAGGAGGTAGATGGAAAGAATCTTGGGTGCTAGAGGACAGAGCTACCTAGCAAGATCTTGCTTTTAATAAATGTTATTTAAAAAAACAAAAAACAATCCCAGCACTTGGGAGGCAGAGGCAGGCAGATTTCTGAATTCAAGGCCAGCCTGGTCTACAGAGTGAGTTCCAGGACATCCAGAGCTATACAGAGAAACCCTGTCTGGAAATAACAAACGAAGACAAAAACAAACAAAGAAACCCCCCCCCCCCCCCCGAACAAAAACAGAATCTCTTGGCACTGGCACAAGACCAAACCTCTCTAGTCAAAGCCATTAGTTAGATTTGACCCCAACACTTATTTTTTTTTTCTTTTTCTTTTTTGGTGTTTTCACCTACATGTATCAAATGACAACAACTGTGTATGTAGACAAATGACTTAAAACACACATACCAGAAGGAAAAGCAAACAATTACTCCAAAAAGTCTACTATGAGTTTATACTTTTGGCTAAAATTTCACTCATCCTTACTTTTAGACACAACCGAAGAAGGCAGGCCACGAGAGAGGATGCAAACAGCTGTGACCAGCACAGAAAAGCAAAGCCATCCATACCTCCCTCTGCTGAATGGCTACGATGTCGACGTTTCTCTTTTCTTTTCTCATCTTTTCTGTGATGAGCCTTCTCTTTCCGAGACATTTGCTGGGGTGGTTTGATGGCCAGAGAATCATCCTCCTCTCCTCTGAAAGAGGTGAGCAACCCCGTGAGGATAGGCGCAGAGAGCCAGCGTCTACTCTGAGAAGAATATCATTCCCCACAGAAAGAACTATGAGAAATCAGTGTGGTCTGTAGAACAGAAGCGCCTTTCTACAGAGAGAAGAGTGCTTATTCATCTCCTTGACTGGAGTGATGGTTTCATGGCCAAGGTAAACCATGTCAAATCACACATTACATGCAATTCACTTAGCTATTTATACTTCAATAAGGCTGCTAAAGTCCTGTAATTTTATTAACTTTAACAAATAAAAAGGTCATTTAACAAAACCTTCAACTAATTCTTTAACACCAAGATCCTGGAAGAAATTTACAGAATGGGAGAAGAAAACAACACACATTACCACACTGAAAGAATCATCAGACATCAATACTGATGACAGTGGCCCTCGGAACTCAACTTTGGATTACTTCAAAAACTGTAGACTTGCAATACAGGATAACCATTTAAATCTATTATCTAAATGGTGCTGGCTGATTGATGACATCACAAAGAAAGGAGTACATGCTTATTTGGACTTCATAACTGACTCCACACAAAAGCAATCTCACGTGTGAGACAAACTTCAGGTCAAAATATAAACTTTAAAAAGCCAGCCATGGTTGCACATACCTTTAAATCCCAGCACTTTTGAGGCAGAGGCAAGTGGATTTCTGAGTTTAAGGATTTATATAGTAAGCTCCAGGATAGGTTAGGACTACATAGAGATGCTGTCTCAAATAAATAAAAAACCAAACATACAAAAACTTATTTTTTAATAAATTCATTTATGGGCTGGAGAGATGGCTCAGTGTTTAGAGCACTGACTGTTCTTCCAGAGGTCCTGAGTTCAATTCTCAGAATCACATGGTGGCTCACAACCATCTATAACAGGGTCCAATGCCCTCTTTTGGTGTGTCTGAAGACAGCTACAGTGTATTCATCACATATATAAAATAAATAAATAAATAAATAAATAAAATCTTTACTTACAATACAGGATATAAAAACAAGTGCTCTTAAACACTAAGCCCTCTCTCCAGCCCCAAAACCTTTTCCAAGCAATACTAACAAAAGACAGGTTAGGGGACTAGAGAGAAGGCTGAGTAGTTAGGAACATTTATTGTTTTTAAAAAGACCCAAGTTCAGCCGGGGGGGGGGGGGGGGGGGGGGGGGGGGGGGGGGGGGGGGGGGGGGGGTGCATGCCTTTAATCCCAGCACTTGGGAGGCAGAGGCAGGTGGAT
>JADRCD010172598.1:0-13375 GCA_019843815.1 Montemys delectorum | reverse complement strand
CGTCATATTCAGCGGTCATGTTTATAAATCTTTAATCCAGAATGTAAGGCACTAGCTTGCTTTGAAAATAGTTTCAGTTTTCCTACAGAATGGCCTAGGTTCTAGGTACCCGCTTCCTCATGGTAAAACCTGCTCCTATTTACTGTGAATACTCAAGGCTTTCCTCTTATCAGCATCTAGACCAGAAAATGACTTAAGTGACCATTCTCTAAGTATGTTCTAGACGAGTAAAACTTCATTTATCATATACCATGGATCCTGAGAGTCTTAGGACTCAGGATCTGTTTTGTGTAATAAATTAACTTTTTTTAAAAAGATTTATTTTATTTATATGAGTACTCTGTCTCTGTCTTCAGACACACCAGAAGAGGGCATTAGATCCCATTACAGATGGTTGTGAGCTACCATGTGGTTGTTGGGAATTGAAATCAGGACCTCTGGGAGAGCAGTCAGTGCTCTTAACTGCTGAGCCATCTCACCAGCCCACAAATTAACTTTTTTGAGATTAAGCTTTACTATGCAGACTAGGCTGGCCTTGAACTTAGAGATCTATCTACCTCGGCCTCCTGTACTGTGACTAAAAGTGTAATGTAGCTTTTACTTACCCAGAATCATATGCTATCCTTGAGTTTTCATCCAGAACCTGGGTTTTTTAAAGAAATGCTATAAGACTGATATAGTTATAACACTTTTCCTCTTCTTTTTGCAGAAATACTTTACGGGAGGCATTGTTTGTTTCAGTTTGCTTTTCTTATTGTGATGCTAGGAGGGTTAGGAGATTCCAATGATGGATGGCCTGTCCATGGCTAGATAGCTACTAGAGCCAGTGGGGAAGCAGACAGCCACAATTTCAGCTAGGGGACATGAAGAGATGACTCCTGTTGCAACACCAAATCCCTTAATTTTTAGAACCCAATTTGTGTGTTTGACATAGCATATCCCTTTAGGATTATCAGTAATACTGAGAGCATGGTGAGATGGATCATTTATTTTTACTTTAAGAAAGCTTTAAAAATCTAAAGCAACAAATTTAAAAATTCACTGGATACATATTTGTTTTTGTCTTTGTCTTTCTCTATATTTTCAAATCTCTCAAGTCTTTTTTTTTTTTTTTTTTGGTCCAAGCAACCTGAAAACTTGAAAATACCTACAATGAGACACAAAGTGATGACTACATGTAAAAGATAAACTAGAGGAAATATTTTGCTTCTAAAAGTGGAATATAAAAGTGAATATAAAAGTGATACTTACTATCTCCTTTTCTCTAATTCAAATGGTTAAAAGACAGAAGCAGTTTCTAGTCTCAGCTTACAGTAGGTGGTCAATAAAGTTGTTGACAATCCTATTCCTGCCCATTGTAAAAGGGCTAAAAAGGTAAGGGTGAGGCCTAGATAATTAAGTAATAACTGAGACAATACAAGGGAGAGAATGTAGACATTTCCTAAATTGAAGTCCCTGGAACAAGCTCATGAAGGTTGGACTAGCTAGACATTCTTGATGGTTGTTATCACAAGCAAACAGGCAGACAACCCTGTTAGTGCATGATCCTAAACCTGCCTCTACGGCAGCTCTATCTCTTGGCATAGTCGCTGGCAGATAATGAAGAATGTCTATGGGTAAGAGCTGAATCTGAGCTTTCAATGCTTGTACCCCTCTGGCTAAATTTATGCCTTTACTGTAAGTGGTTCTCTTCTACCTTCCTGGCGTACTCTGACGAGAATCAGTGGGCAGCAGAGATCTTATTTTACCCTTATCTCTGACAAGTTAAATCTACCAGCAGTCTACACTGAGAAAGAAGAGCAAATCAACTACAAATGTGAGAGTGAGGGCAAAAGTAAAAACAGAACACATATATGTTGTATTAGAGCTGTGCTGAAAATCACACTGTCCAGTGCTCTTATTTTATCAAAAATCACTGCCCAGAGACATCAAATTATTTGACCTAAAATATAGCAGCAACAAGTGAATGTGAAACCAGGCAAAATGAGTCCCAGTGACTGCTCTGGGGAAACACTACATTAGATAAGAGTATTTATCATGAAGAATTACCCTAATAAATTCTAATTGTCTTTACTCTGGTCAGACTAAGTCTACAGAGAGAGGATAGGAAAGTCTTAGATCACATTCTCTACAGGCACTCCAAATGAGGGGATCATGCCACATTACAGGTCCAGAGGTGAGGCAGCTCTGCTATGCTGACCCAGAGTCTGGATGCTTTTAGGACTTGAGTTGTGGTTAAATGTTTATTTAAAACTATTATACTATTATACTTAAGTACTACCTCTATTTATGCACAGCTAAATTTTGCAATTATTCTGTGTTGAACATTCTACTGAAAACAATGAAACAGAACACAGAAGAAAAGGGAGTGCGGGACAAGTTTGTTTAGTTATTTATTAAATATTGACAGAGAGTCCAATAAGTATCAGGTACAACCTTAATGTTGGGGATCTATAACAGAATTTAACAAATACAAATAAAAGTCCCTTTAAGAAGTAAACAATCCAGTGGAAAGAAAAAAAAAAAAAAACAAAATAAATAATCTACCACACAGGCTAAGTAACATAAAGGAAACATTTAAAGAGAGAATATAGAGCACTTGTGTCAGGGGTGAGTAGGATGGGGCACTTTAGCTCACTAGGGAGGCCTCGTGATAAACTATCTTTGAACAAAGACAAAGGATGCAAGCCAAATATTATCAAAGGAAGAAGGCACAAGACAGCAGAAAAAGCCTTGGAGCAAAAATGTCCTTGGAGTGTCCAAGTTAGAACAAGTCAGTATGGCTAATCAGAGCAGAGAGGAAAGAGGCAGGAGAAAAGTCTCAGATCTGCCTGAAATCCTGTATGACACTGGAAGGGCAAGCCTTTTCTGTAGACAAAGGAGAGTTTGTGCAGGAGTGGCATGACATGACGATCTTTCTAATTCTGAAGGCCTGCTCTGGCTTGCTGTACAAAGAGCAATGCAGGAACTGCACATAAACAGAAGCAAGGAAAGCAAATAGGAGGCTGCTTTAGTAACTCAGGGGGAAATACAACGGTGATGGGGACCAGCATTACTGTAATGGGGTAAGCACTGTAAAAACAGTTGAATTCTGAGTGTATTCTAAGAATAAAACCAATAAAACCTATGTGCATAAGAAAGAGTGGAGAGTGACTATACAACTTTTTGGTGAAAATAAATTAGATGGAAATGACACTCACTAAGATTGATAAGGAACATTCATTGCTAATTTAGTTAAAGTCGACTGAGGTGTGTATACACTGTGTTGTTAGGAGATGGAGAGGAAAAGATTGGCTTTAGAGGAAGATGTGCTAAATTTAGAGCTAAGTGTAGCAGTGCACACCTGTAATCTACTATTTTAAGTAGTGCACTTGAGAGGTTGGAGGCAAGAAGATGAGACATTCAAGGTCATTCTTGGCTACATAGAGAGTTTAAGGCCAGCATGGATTACAGGATACCTGTTTCTGGGAGGGGGGAGGGGGGAAAATGGGGGAAGGGTAATGGGATGGAAAGAGGGAGAGGGAGAGGGGAGGGAGAGGAGAGAAAAATGAGAGAGCGCAGTTAGAAAAGTCACAAGTAATCCATAAGAAAGATGGTTTGGAACATGTCAAGCAGTGGAAATAGGAACTAGAGATGAAACTCCAAAGGTAGACACATGGCATCATTTGCTAATGGAATGATGAAGGATGAGAGAAAGAGAAGAGCCAATGGTTTCTAAAAGGTTTTGGGTAGAACTGTCTGTCACTAACTGAGAGTGGGTAGAGTGTGAAAAGCAAAAATCTTTGGGAAACCAATCATACAGAAATGTCACCTATGCGGCCAAATGTATGAATCTGGAGATTGGAGATGAAGTCAGGAGCCAGAGAAAATAAATTTCAAAGTTGTTCATATATACTTGATACTTAAAGCCACAGACCTAGAAAAAAGCTCAAGGGTCCAAGGGGAAGGAAAGACAGAAGAGAAAAAAAATTAGAACTTTGGTGGTGGGGAAAGATGGATCACTTCTGTTAGATTCTGTTGATAAATAGGATGAAGTTTGAAAATGACCTTTGGATTTAGCAATGTAGAAGTCACTGGTGACTTTGGCCTGGAACACAGGGTCCACCTGCCTCAGCCTCTCTACTGCATGCACCACCACACCCAATCTGAAGAATGTTTTCACTAGAATGGTAAAGACAAACTGTATAATCAAGGCAGAATGTAAGAAGGAGCAGTACGTACTGAGAACTCAGGAATGTTGCTTTAAAGGGAAGCAAAGAAGTTTACTGGTAACTGAAAGTATGTCAGGTAAACCAAGTTGGTTTTCCCCCTTTTATTCTCTTCTACTGTTTTAAAGTTGGCTGGCTTTCTATATGGAAAAAAATTACAGCAGTTATGTGTACCTACAGGAATATTTTAGTAGTTAGGAACTTTTGTTTTGTTTTGAGACAGTGTCTCTTGTGTAGCCCTGGATGTCCTGGAACATGCTCTATATACCAGGCTGGCCTTGAACTCTCAAGATCTGCCTGACTCTGTCTCCTGAGTGCTGAGATTAATGGCATGTGTCGCCACCATGCCTGGAGTAGGAAAAATTAATGATGTAGTGAAGAAAAGTACTGAGGCAATGCCTTTGAGGAGATGGGGGAACTCACTTCAGCCACAGTAGCAGGATTAAGTAGGGACAGACAGGTGTGCTTGTACAGATATGATGGTGGGAGCTGTGAAGGATCCCTGTTGTCTACTTTTTCATGCATTCAGAAAGGCTTGTCATCAAATAATAGTGAGGATGAAATACCTACAGAAAATATGAACAGCTATCCAAGGACTACTCATTCTCTTACTTAAAATTTTTTTTTTAATTTTTATGTGTATGGGTGTTTAGCCTGTATGTATGTGGACCATGTGCATACAGTGCCTAAGCCTGTAGAGGGTATCAGTCCTGGAATTCCAGATGATTATGGGCTGCCATGTGGGTCCTGGGGATTGAACCCAGGCCTTCTGGAAGAACAACCAGTGCTTTTAATCATGGAGGCATCTCTCCAGCCCCCAATATTCATTCTTATTCAGTCTCTTTTTTCCAACTTAAATGTCTGCCTTCTACCCTACTTACTTATCCATTCACTCCCTCCCTCCCTCTCTCCCTCCCTCATTCAGTAATAGGATCAAACTCCCAGCTTTATACGTGCTAAGCAGTCACTCTGAGGAACATTTCCCAGTCACACACTATAAATCCTGGGTCCAAATTTAGTCATGTTCCTTACCCCCAAACCCTATTCCTGCTACAAAAATCAAAATCCATCTCTTTAGGATTGGTTTTATCTTAAGCCTCTTCTTCCGTAAAGCTCTCTGCTAATCTAGGAAGGCGACTGATGTTTACCCTGCAAACTTTGATTTACCATTGCCTTAGGATTTCTATTGCTGTAATAATGCACCATGACCAAAAGCAAGTTGGGAAAGAAAGGGTTTATCTTGTGTATAGTTCCACACCACAGTTTATCATCAAAGGAAGTCAGGACAGGAACTCAAGCAGAGCAAGAACCTGGACGCAGGAATTGATGCAGAGGTCATGGAGGGGTGTGGCTTACTGGCTTGCTCCCCATGGCTAGCTCAGCCTGCTCTTGTATAGAACCCAGCCCAGGGGTGGCACCACCCACAACGGGCCGAGACCTCCCACATCGATAACCAGTGAAAGCCTACAGGCTTTTTTTTTTTTTTTTTTTCCCAGACAGGGTTTCCTCTGTGTAGCCCTGGCCGACCTGGAACTCACTCTGTAGACCAGGCTGGCCTCAAACTCAGAAATCCACCTGCCTCTGCCTCCCAAGTGCTGGGATTAAAGGTGTGGGCCACCACCACCCGACTCTATAGCCAGATCTTATGAAGACATTTTGTCACTTGAGGCTTCCTCCTCTCTGGTGACTCTAAATGTGTCTAAAACTAGCCAGGACAACAGTCTTGCAAATTTAGGAACAAAACAAGAAACCTGGATTCCAGATTTCCTTCCAAAGCACATTTATTACTTCAAACAGAATTCACCACACTGCCACCATGTGTGATAAGTGACTTGCTTCTTCTTGATCAATGCTACTGCTCTCAGACTTCTGTAAGTCACAGATGGAACCACTGGCTACTGTTAACATATGACCAGACTGCAGTGCAAAAACATTCAAATCTGTAGGGGTTTGAGGAAGAATGGCCTCCACAGGCTCATACATTTGAAAGCTGGTTACCAGGGAGTAGCACTAGCAGAAGGTGTGTTCTTGTTGGAGTGTCAGTGGGGTGGGCTTTGAGGTTTCAAATGCTTAAGCTAGGCCCAGTGCCACTCTCTTCCTGTTGCCTGTTGATCCAGATGTAGAACTTTCAGCTCCTTCTCAATACCATGTTTGCCTGCTGCCATGCTTCCCACCAAAATGATAATGGACTAACTTCTAAAACTGTAAGCTAGCCCCAATGAAATGTTTTCCTTTATAAGAGTTGCCATGGTCATGGTGTCTCTTCACAGCAATACAACCCTAAGACATCAATCTTGAAACTTTTATATAGAGACTGAAACTAAAAGACTTAAAGTTTTATAATAATATTCAGTGGCCCAGTTTAATCATCATTTTACTAACTTGAGATCACACAAGTCAAATCACCTGTTTCAGAAAACCAAATTTAGAACAAACAAATAAACAAACAAAAAACTGTGTGAAGCGTAAAGAAACAAAAGTCAATGTAAAATATCTTAGGAAAATAATGTTATATTAACATAAGAAAACCAACTAAATTTTTTTTTGTTTTTAAGGCAAGAGCTGGCTTAGTCTACATGGCAAGGCCCTGATCCAAAAAACATCTAAAAGAAAAGCAAACCCAAACCAAACCAACCAACCAAGCAACCAAACAAACAAAAAAACCAAAGAATATTAGATACAGAAAAGCATCAGATAAAACCCAACAATTCCAGGATAACAACACTCTGGGCTGAGGATATAGTGCTTGCTCAGTACTCACAAAGCCCCAGGCTCAATCCCCAGCACTGCATCAAGTGGGTGTGGTAGTACATGCCTATTTCAGCACTCAAAAAATAGAAACAGGAGAGGATCTTCCTGACTACATACTGAGTTTCAGGCTTAGCTAAGTTACATAAGACCAGGCTCAAAGTGGAGAAAAAGGAAAAAAAGGTAATTTCATTTTACAATAGCATCAATATAATAACATTAGGAACATGTTTAACCTGCATACAATTTGTGTCCTCTGTAAATGTAAAACACAGCCAAGAAAAAAATAAAGCCATACACATATGAGATCTCATGCCATGTTCATGGGTCAGATGTCAATTATTCCCAAATTAATCAGGAATTCAGTATGTTTCCTATCAGAATTCAGCTATGCTTTTGTGGGTTTTTGTTTTGTTTTGTTTTGTTTTTCTCTCTTTTGTTTGTTGTTGTTGTTTTGTTTTGTTTTTGGTAAAAAAGTGACCTTAAAACTCATATGAAAATGTATGGACCCAGAAAAGTAAAATTATCTTTTTAAAAAAGGACCAAAAGGTAGGGTTCACACTTATCAACTTCAAACTTATCACAAAGTTATAGTATTGCAGAAATATTCTATGTTAGGACAGGCACAGGATGAATCTCTCACAAACACAACAGAGATCTTACAAGGAAGCTGTGACATTTCCAGACAATTCTATGTGGCAAATGGTAGTCTTTAACAAGTGATAGTGGGATACTAGGTATCCATATGTAAAAGAATGACTTTTGACACACATTAGCTCCAACTGGATAGTAACTCCAAATATAAAACCAATACTTTTAAAACTTGTAACAAAACATGTAAGAGAAACATTAATGGCTTTTCAGACTATAGCAAAAACACAGGCCACAAATATATATAAATTAGATTTTATTAAATCTAAGTGTGTGCTACAAGCTGCAGAAACCACTATGAAAGTGAAAAGAAGCAGGTGTTACACTCTTTAATCCCAGCATTTGGGAGACAGAGCCAGGGAAATCTTTGTGAGTTCAAAGCCAGCCTGATCTGCAAAATGACTTCCAGGACAGCCAGAACAACAGGGAGACCCTGTCTCTTAAAAAAAAAAAAAATCCCAGAATGGGAGAAAATACAAATGATAGCTCATAAAGGACCTATGTGTAGAAGACATTAGGAGCTCTTCTAATTCTGTTGAGGTTTGGTCTTGCTATCTATTGTAATGAAAGTGGTGGCTCCCAAGACCTGGAGTCCTCACGATTCTGTGACTCTGACCCCAAGCTATTTCTGATTGATAATCTAAGATGCCAGCATCCAATAGCTAGGCAGAAGAGACAAAGGTGAGGTTTAGGTTTCCAGGGCTTGGGGTCTGAGGAAAGCCAAGAAAGGAAGAAGTATAAGAGGAAAAGAAACCACCATGGTGGGCCATAAAAACATGGCTCTGAAGGCTGGCCAATTGGAGTTAAGAGCAGTCCAGATGAAACATAGTAAGTAATAACTTGGGATTATCAAAAGAAAGTCGATTCTAATAGCATAGAGGGCAGGTATCTTATGCTGTTTAAGGCTTACTGTAAATATAAAGGTTGTGTGTGTCTTTCATCTGGGAACTAAGGCAGTGTAGAAACCCCTGAGTTGGGATTAAAAATATCTACAACATAATTCCATAATAAAAAGACAACCCAATTATGAAGCTGGCAAAGTATCTCACAAACATCTTCAAAAGACAGACCCACTCAGCCAATAGGCACATGAAAAAAATAACCAACATCTCAACTGCTAGGAGGAACTTAAAACCACAATGAAATACCACATCACAGCCACCTGTCTAAGAGATGAATGTTGTTGAAGAACACTGAGCCCTTCTTTACATGTTCTATAGAATGAAAAACAGTATAGCTACTTTGGAAAACAGTTTATAGTTTGTCAAAAGTTAAACACAAAGTTACTATGTGACTCCAGAATTTCACTCCTATACATCATGAAATGAAAACATGTACTTCAGAATCCTGAGAATAATTGCTCATAGCAGAATTCATAATAACTACCGTAGAAAAACCCCAAATGTCTACTAGTGGATAAAGGAACAAACAGTTTTATCATTCCAATTACTATCAATACTATTCAACACATTAATGAGTCTGACAACACAGATGAGCACTGACATCAGGCTAAAAAAGTTTACTGAAAAAGTTCAGTAAAAAGAGCTCATATTGTATATTTCATTTATAAGAGAAGTCATATATATATATACTTATTTATACATAAAAGAAATAGATTAATGGTTACCCAGAGTGACTGCAATTATTAGTTTCTTATGTTTTATTGTTGACATTTTGAATTAGTAATAATTACATAAATGCTGGTTGTCATGGAGAGAGCTAGTTTGAGGGCAGGAAGCCTTGTGCTGTGCTCTGCATTTCCTAGAGAACAATACATCAGGATGACTAAAAGTGACCCCAAGAAACCAAAGACTATGACTGCTTATGCCTTCTTTTTGTAGACAGGCAGGAAAGACTACAATAAGAAGAGCCAATGTCCTTTCCAACACTGCAGGATTTACTTAAGTGCTCTAAGAAATGGAGACAATGCCTCAGAAGGGAAATTTAAAACTATGAAATGACAAAGTTGGGCAAAAGTTCCTCTATTTGGAAAATGAAGGGCTGTAGACCAGCTTCCAGGAGGCCTGCAGGAAACATGCACTATGACTGCCCACATACCACTGTCTGCATTCTTGTTTTGTTCAGAATTCTGGCCCAAGATCAAAGCTATAAGTCCTGGGAATCTCTATTTGTAGATGTGGTTAAACAAACAAACAAACATAACAGTTGAGTGAGATGCTGAGCAGCTCAGGTAGCAGAGAAAAGCAACCCAGCATCAGTGAGGTGGTGAAGCAGAGGGAGAAATAGGAGAAGGCTATCACAAGTACACATCAAGGGAAAGGCTGACAGTAAAAAGGATCTTATTGATTTGTTCACAAAAAAGAGAAAGAAGATGAGGAATAGCAACAGAAGCAGAAGGAAAAACAACTATATTATTTGGCTTAAAACACTTTTTTTTGAGACAGTTTCATGTAGCTCAGCTGTCCTCAAACGCATGATCCTTCTGCATCAGCTTCCATAGTATTGGGATTAAAGACATGTACCACCATGCTCAACTAAACATGTTTATCTGTCTCCTTGCAAATACCATAAAGAGAAGAGTACCATAATCACACATCTTATGTGAGCTGTCTATTGCCCTCATTGGGTTTAATTTAGAATCTAACCACAGTCACACTGCAGCCTCAAGTTGTACATGTTTCCAAACACTTTAAAATTAAAAGGTGCTCTTGTGTTCTCCTTACTTTGCATTTTGCTTTTGGTATGACAAGACATTCAAAGATGTTTCTAGCACTATGATTTCAGCTTGTACGGTGATATTAGTACCATTATTAGCTCTAAGGTCCAAATTGAAAACTGGACATAAAACATGTCTATAGTTTGTAAAGTAAACAAAATTTCAGAAACAAACTCTTGATGTTCCTTGCTTGGCTTGGGGAAAATGCCGTTGGAAGAGATGTAGCTCAGGGGTGCATTGTGAGGCTGGAACTGTTGACACTACGGTGGCTTCTAATAGCTTCAGGGTGTCTTGTGGTTTTCTACATGACATAGCTTTTTGCTGATACTCTTTAGCTGTGAAAAGAGAAGTTAGCATGAGAAATGTTTGGGGTTTTTTTTTCTCTTAAGTTATTATGTACAGTAATTTTTAGATAAACTGCAAAACTCTTCAATGTTAGCAAAGAAACCCTGAGTGAACTCATGTTCCAGAGCCCTCTGTACCTACACTGAAGTTAACACTCATATACATAAAAATAAAGAAAATCTCAAATTTAATATAAAATAAAATTTAAAGTCCTATATCCAATGTCACTGAATGAAAAAAGAGGCAGTCATTTAAAAAGTAAAAGAGATGGGAGGAAATTTAAAAAAAAAAGTATGTCAAATTCAAATTCTTCTCATCTCTAATTGTTATATAAAACTGGAAAAGCCAATGGCACTATAGATGAGCATTAGAGCTCAGAAGCCCATTTCTTTTCTTCCTCGTCAGGCTCTTTCAGCACTGTCAAGATTCAAAAGACAATTTCTGAAGGATGATAGTAAGATAATGTCAAAGATTTCTCATGAGTTTCTCTAATTAAAGAAAAAGCTTAAATTTCTAATTACTTTTAAAATAACAGGTTCTACAAAGGTTTAAACCAAAGAGACAAGTCTGGCAGTCAGCTTGCAATGTTTGTCCCAGGGCAGATAGACAGTTATGTGGACTTGCTTTCCTTCCAGATAATACATCGTATACATCTTAACAGCCTTTCCTATATAACTTTTGTGGTTGATTTTAAATGAAGGTGGAAATACTACCAGTCATTGGTATTGATTTCAGACTCTTACTGGAGACTTTGTTTTGGAGTCCGTCTATGTGCAGAAGCAAAATTACGAATGGCATTTCGAAGAGTTGTGTTCCCCTCAGAGATGTCAGAAGAATTGATGACTGAATGCAATGCCCGATTATATGCTGCAAATGAAGGTTTGCACAACGATGAATAAAGTTAGACTCTAGGTGGCTCTACCACTTTTTTTTCCTATTGGCACTGCTTCATTACCCAAAATGCCATAGGCATTCATTCCAGACACAGAATAAATATTTATTGAGTACTGACAACAGAGGCTAACTCTCTGTGAGGAAAGAAAAGAGATTATAGAAAATGGCAACAAATAAAGTTGTAGTAAAAAGTGCCTCCGCAGGCATATATAAAATGTCATCACAACAGGAAGATGGATATGAATGAACAGCTGGGGAAACCTGGAAAGATGTGAGAAGCTGGACCATTTAAAGTGGGCTTTTGAGGGATAAACAGGAGGAAAGAAAAAAAGCACTATAGGTAGAGAACTAAATGTATGAGATACAAAAAGTATAAGACAAAGTTTGATGAGGCTGGAATGTGGCCTGAGACTAAGGAGACATATAAATATGTCATGGATTTCATATCGCCATAAGAAGTTTTAAAGTAACTCATAGGCCAATAAGTTATATCACACAGATGAAGCATTTTTGGTATATAAATACTGGCAACATTTTCAGTGAGTATTTACATGAGGTTGACAAAGTTTTTATGTTCTATGAATCACTACTTACTGCTGGGCAGGAAACATTACAGAACGGACTCACTCCAATGTCTCTGCCTGGGACTCTTCTTAGAGCTTCTCATCTTTCTTGGTGTCCCCAAAAGAACTGACAGTCTAATATGGATATATGCTTTTAAGTCTGTATTAGACACCATTAAAGTATGGGGATAACAGACTCCTAATTTAGCCATAAAGGACAACCTTTTTTTTCTTCTTTCAAGACAGGCTCTCTCTATGTAGCCTTGGCAGTCCTGGAACTCATTCTGTAGACCAGACTGGCCTGAACTCCAAGAGATCCATCTGTCTCCCAAGTTCTGGGTTTAAAGGAATGTGCACTACTACCCAGCAAGGACAATCTCTTCATAGTGTTCAATTAAGGGAAGATCTGGAATCTAAATCCTCTTCTATACAGTGTAATGAGCTAGAAAGGCTTCTCTATATAAAGCTACAAATAAAATTCTCTTAAATTACTATATATAGATAGTTAATTTTAATTGCTATCGGGATTCAACTATTCCTTAAGAAACTTACCTCTGTAGTTTTTATAGAAAATGCAATTGTTGGCACAGGTATCAGGATGAGCATCCCAAAAATCAGGACCACAACAGCACAGTGGAGGTAGAGTGATATTATAAAGCTTCATTTTCTCCTGGACCTGGGCTTGCAAAGCTTCTACATATCTATAAAAATACAGTGCAGTCAGGTAAATCAACTACTAGAAGAATAATATGCATATACCTGATTTTAGAGCCAGATTTCTCTCCTCTGTACCTCTAGTCTTCCTATGCAATGGGGCATGGCACTAGGAAAATGCAGTACTAGTCCCAACAGGTCCTAGCCAATCAAAATAGTAGTGGAGCATGCACCTTAAGTAAAGAAAAGTATGAGAAGGCATACATTGTCTCTAACTTTGTATTTTTTGACAGGATTTCTCTGTGTAGCTCTGACTATCCTGGAACTCAGAGAGATGCACCTGCCTCTGCCTCCTGAGTACTGAGATCAAAGGCATGGGCCACCATCACCAGGTTAAAGCAGGTCTGTTAAGGAATATGAAAAAGCCTACTTTCTACTAGGTCTCTTCTAGACCCAGAATTTCATACAGAATGTTTAAAATCACCTTACATATTCTTTTTCTCTCTGTTGCTGTTTCTCTCTGGCTCCTTTTATTTCTTCCAGTTGTAACTGGGCTAAAACATCACTTATCTTCTCTTCTGAAGAGGGTTCTTCATGACAGTTCATTCTCAGGAGTCTCTGTTCTTCAGCATAGC
>JADRCD010172591.1:0-17915 GCA_019843815.1 Montemys delectorum | reverse complement strand
AGATTAGGGAGGATTTTATGGAGTAGTTCCTGCCTAGCAGACTGGTCGACATCTGACAAACCTATGTTAAGTCAAGCCACTAGAAGAGGGTAATTTGGAGAAATAAATAAGCAGGAACCACACTCAGCATCTTAAACGCAGGAAGGGGCCGCACATAGAGTTTTTCTCCCAAGATGAATGGGGAGCATGGAGCACTGGCCTGCTGCTGAAGTTAAGCTGCTTTTCTTCTGAGAGGAGGAAAGGGCTCCACCCTTTTGGGATTGCTGTTTCAGTGTATCTGGGTCCATAGGTGGGGACCACAGAGCTCACGGTGCTGCAGCAAGGGAAAAGTGAAGACTAATGTTTGTGAAAGATGCCACATGTTTGTGAAAGGAGATGGAGAGAGCTGAGGCATGTCAGGGAGTGAGCACACACACACACAAGGGTCCCTAATTCTCAGATCTCTTTGTGATTCTTTGTGTTGCTGATTCAAGCTTCCACAGACCACAGAAGTTGGCTCTTGAGTTTAGAATAGACTTGGAGACTGTCATTACTCACATGGTAGTCAATACTAAGTCCAGGGTAGAGATGATTGGTGTATTAACTGCTTAGCTGGCTTCACCATCATAGGAAAATGACTCAAGATCTTTTTGTTGATGTCATGATGAAACACATTTTTTTTTTTACATCACAGCTTCTGCTAGATTTCTTTGCTGAGTATCTGGGACATGGCAGGTCAGTTTAGTTAGAGTAGAAGAACACACTGGACTCAGAAACCCTAAGAGGGGACTCATAGTGCTGTCAGGAAGATGAAAGACAGAGAAATGGGAAGACTGGAAGCCATGGTCCCCAACACAAGATCTAGAATGTATTGCTTGCCTCTTGTCTCTATGACAGTTTTTCCAGAACTTGACTTTAGGATTCTGACAATAAAGTAATGTGAATAATATCCATGAGCATTTGGTCTGTCCAGACACACAGCAGCAGGTTTGCTCATTCTCCTCGAATGAGGAGGCCTCTCTCCCTCTCCTCAGCTTTTCTTTGATTTTCTTTGGGTTGTGTCGAATGGAGAGGATGGTAGTAAGAGAAAAATAGGGTTTCTGCTACTTATTTCTCTTTTTCCATAGCCCCTGGAACACCACCATTTTTTTTTTCCATGAACTTACAGAATGCCTCATTCATTGTAATGGTAGCCCTCAGAATATTGTCTCCCTTGATGGGATTCACGTGCCAAAAGAAGTGTGGTGGAAGTGGGCCTAGAGAAATGTCCCCTTATCTCAAAGCTAAAGGGTTGGCTCAACAATCAAACCAGGTCTGATTCTGAAACTTCCTGTTTCCACCGAAAAGGCTCTGACTCGTCACCAAGGTGGTCGTAACTAATTTCCGGCCAACCTGCCCTGAGCCTCAGCTACCAGAAAAGGGCAATTTGGCATGCCAGAAAAGGCACTGAGCTGAATCAGAGCAGTGAGGATTGAGCATTCTCTCTTTAAGAAGCCTTGGGTGTGTCAACTCTGTTGGCTATTGATTACTTGGCTGTTACTACTGTCCCTGAAGAACAGAGCAAAGACCCAAATGAAGAGGAGGTGCTTCAGCCTCCTTTCCCTGTGTCCACTAGCCAAAGCAATGTCATGTGCTGCTTGGATGGATGCTCTTTCCTTGTGATGCTTGTCCAGTCTCTTCACCTGTGTCTGGTAACCATGTGCTCTGGGGGAAGGCCTAAGCCTTATCAAGTCCCTTAATCATTTGACATCATTCCCACCGGTTTGGCCTTGGGAGTCAGTGATGAGATCCTGACAGACAAGATGTGAAGGAAAGAAAGTTGAGGGAGGTGCTCCTGGGAAGGAATTCCTTGCTCCTAAGAACTTACGCAAGTGAGGGCCTTCTGTCTTCCCTGTGTTAAATATCATTGCCCCCACCAATGCCTAAAACGGTGTGAGGAGAGTCATCCTAAGTGAGCATTACAGGAAGGATGGGAAGCAGTAGACGGGAGGACCTGGGAGGGGCTCTCAGCACTAGTCCTGATACAAACACCCCTCCCTGACTGTCTCATCCTATTCTGTGAGACAGGAAGTATTCCTATCATTTTTGGTAAATGTATGCAGATGGCTCTAACTCCTTTCTGCTGTGTCTTTAATGGCTTTCGAGCACAGGGGAGACAGACTGACCGTGAATTCAGTTCTGATATCTGATGATATCTGATGACTAAAGAGAATAATTCTGTCCTGATTGCTCTCTATTCTCCCACTCTGCTGGCTGCGCCAACACTGCTGCGTAGCCCCTTGAAACACAGTCACCCAGCCACAGTTACGGAAACAAAAAGAGCTCTAGACATTTCAGAGTCACTGTTTTGAATCCGGTGTCTTGACCTCCAAGACCCTCTTCTCCTTTTCCTCAGGAGTGACCATGAGCAATCTTTCCTTTGGCATAGATTAAAGGGTTTCAGCTCTGTTGGCCTTTAGACCCTAGCGCAACAGAGAAACAACGTGCCTGAGAGAAGCTGCTCGATTCTTGGCAGTGAGGAAGAGGGAAGAGGAGGAGGAGAGAGGGATGTGCAAGTCCACCCTTCAAAAGCATGCCCCCCCTTCCTGGGGGAGCCTAGGCCCCACTCCTGAGAGTCTCCAACACCTCCCAAAATAGTGACACCAGCTGGGGACCGAGCTTTCAACAGGAGGAACACTTCACCTTTGAATAATGCCTTCCCATTCTATAGCTTGGGACTGTCCCCAGCTACTACTCAAATCTGGGTCATCTCAGGATCTGTGTCCTCGTGGAGTTAGTTTCTCTTCAAGGCTCCACCAACAGTATGCTACCTGTCTACTCGGACCTGAGGTTTTGACCAATTACCGAGGCTCTTCGGTTTCTCCATTTACAGTGGCTTGTCAATGTTCCTTCTTTGAGTCCCGAGTTGTCTTCCACTCTGTTCCCGAGGAGGATTGCCTCTCTGCAGTGTGGGTTTCATGGAAAAACCCAGCAGCAGTGCCTCCTGGGATGCTCTCCTCTCTGCCTGTCAGTCATCTGCCCCGTTGTCTCCACCCCTTCACTGACTTGCAGGAATTTTCGCCCCTGCTCTGGAAGCTTCCCATGGAAAGAGAGGCAAACTGAATCCAATTCTGTTTTATGTTGCTGACGGCCTTCTCGTCGTCACCGGATTTAACAGATGGCTTTTTTTTTTCCCCCTTGCTTTTCAGACCCATACGGTGAAGACTCCATCAGGAGGAGCTGAATCCAAAGTCCTCTTGCCCTTGTTGGACAGGCCGTGCCTGCCTACCTTCCATGCCTCTGCCAGTTCTTCAATTCCATGCTTCCAAATAAGACAGTAAAATATTCGGCTATGTGGATTGCTAACAGATTCTTGGCCTGAGCACAAGTCACCCCTAATGTGCCTGACTGGATACCAATGTAAAGTACAACGGGTTTGCATATGCAATGCGTTGTCTTTCCTTTATAAAATCTCATTTTATAAAACTCCTTAATTGAATCAGGCTTGAACTTCCGGTGGCATGAAGCCAAATAGAATTACACCGATGCTAAAAATGTAAATGCATTCCAGATCCCATGGCCTGTGTATGCTTGAGGACTCTGAAGCCTGAAGGGCTTGTGCGTGAGATGCGATGAGAAGGGAGAATCTAAGGACTCAGGTGTCTGACTTATAAACATTTACAGGAACATTTTAAACGTCTGCTTTCTTAGGATGGTAAAACTATCTTTGACTTTGGAATCCTAGAATGCCAGACCCAGGAAGGCTTCTGCGGGATCATTGGCTCATTCTCCAGATGGTGGAAAGGATGCTGGGGAGGGGAAGGGAGAGACAATTCCAAGATGCCTCCTGTATCAACAGAACCAGGGCCAAGTCGTATCCAACACACCCAGGTTCAGCCTCAACTGCGTCAGTCATCGTCCTATGCACTGAGATGTCTTGAAGTCACCCCAAGTACTGGGAAGTCCGGGCCATTCTTTATCTGCTCTGCCCTTCATTCTGCATGGATTCTGCATGAAATAGACCGGAATCAGGCGTGAGTGCCTGCTCAGGAGACTGGAAGTGGAAGAGAATGCTAGCCTCTCTGGTCTCTAGCCCCATTCTGCAAGCAAGGTGCCCACACAGAATCATAGAGGTCACTGCCCGATGCCAATTCTTTTCCAGCCACCCATTTTACTTCAGGAATGGAGTTCTTACGACCCATGGATTGTCACGGACCGGTGACATTGGCAGGTGATCATGCCTCCCAATCTTTTGGTAGGGGACATCATTTGGAACATGCATAGATGAAATTTATCTGCCTTTTTTTTTTTTTTTTTAAAAAAAGGGAGCATAATCACTCCCTGCCCCCTGCAGCGGAGGAAAACTGTGTAGAAGATGCTGATCTTTGGTGCACGCTTTGACTCTGATACTAAGGGGCCCGGTATCTTGCTGTTGCCAGGCAGACTAGTTACCAACGCAAAGCTCCTCTCTGATAAGTTGAACCGTTCCCCCTCCCAACTTCATTATGCCTGCAGCCGGAGCTCTGCTGCAGAGGAAGCCATGCCAGACACCCTGATTCATGCGCTTAAAATATCTGCCAGCCTGGGGATGCGGGCGAGGCAACAAATCTGGAAAACATAAATCAGGCAATTAGATGCTCTGAGCATGTGCAAGAATAGCAGCAGGATGGGGATGTGAACCACAACCAGGAGGAGGTGAACGGATACAGCTTCTAGACTTATTGGTGGGCGAGGAGGGCAGGAGCTGACATGCAGGAGAGCTCTTAAAACCATCTCCAAACATCCCAGGCACCAGGTATAAGAGTGGATTGAGACTTGGCCTAAGTCCATAGGGCTGGGCTGGAAAAGGACATCCCGATGGTAGAGAATCTTCATACGCTCTGTATAAGCATGTTAGTAGGTATTGACCCAGAACATGCTGGGGAAGGACTGCCTCACTGAGCTATACCTGACCCTTTAACAGATTTATTTTAAGGCTTGTGGGATGGTTCAATGGGTACAAGCAGGAGCCATGTAAGCCAAGAGACCTGAGTCCCATCCCTAGATCCTAAGTGGAAAGAGAGAACCAATTCCTCAAAGGTGTCCTCCATTCTCCCAGGCACACCGTAGCATGCACATACCAGTGTGTGCGTGTGCACATGACCTCTCCCAATAATAATAAATAACACTTGAATAGGTTATGTAATTTTATTTAAGTTTTTAATTTTATTTAAGGTCTCACTAAGTTACCCAGGCCTTTCAAACTTGCTACATAACCTAGGGCAGCCTTGGATTTGCTGTCCTCCTGTCTCAGCCTCCTCAGTAACTAAAACTACAAATGTGCCCCACCAAGGCTGGCTGAGACTCTTCTATGAAGAACTTAGACCAAGCCCCTTAGTTTGGGCTTCAGAGAGAATTTGGCTTTGCCTTCACTGGCTGCTTCACCAGGTAGAAAATGTAATAGAGAGAGAGACTCTGAGGATGGGAGCCTCTTTAAAAAAAAAAAAAAAAAACTGTATGTAAGGAAATTAAGTAGAAATGTCCTACTCATGTGAACTGGCATTTAGGCACCTAAGCCCCAAGAAAGACATGTAAACAGACAAGAAGGAGATAGGACCAAGGACTCCATCACCTCTGGGAAAAGCCAGCTGAGAGGGAACTACCCAGTCACTTCTGAAGCATAGAAGAGGAGCATTTTGGCCACATAGCTGAGTGCAGGCCATCAGATCCTAAGATTTCTTGGCATGGGTCTGGGGACAGCTGGCTTCCTTGCAAATGACGACGGTCCCTTGGGCTTTACATGCCTGGACCCTAATTCCAAAGTCATTTTAGAAACATGACAGGAGAGAGGGTTCACACATAGCTCAGATTTCTAGCCTTCAGCTATTTGCATTTTGTCACCGAGTCTACCCTTTAACCAGATCAGGCACATTGAGGTTAGGGAGGTGAATGCCAGGAGTAGATGAGGAGACAGTGTGTGGGTGGGGGGGGTGACATTCAGCAGCAGCCATCTTTTCTCAGGCAGGGGTGTCTATGCGTTCCAGAGTAGGGGCTCAGGAAAGATCTACAGGTAGACTAAAGGCATTAGGAGCAGTGGCTCTGACAGACTTCAAGGTGCCAGACTAGGGTGCTGCTGGTCTGTCTGCAGGTATCAGAGAGCAAGACTATCAGTGTGCAAGGAAGGTGACCCAAGTGATGGAGAAATCACTTTGGTTTCTGTTTTCATTAATCTGAGGAACAGAGGGCGGATAGATAATTCCCCGTCTTTCTTTCCAAGAAAAGCAACCAAGGCTTTGTGTATCAAGACCTGGGTGCCCAGATACCAGGCAGGGGATTTCCAGTTCTTTGTGAATCTAGCCCACCTGGGGAAATTAAGGAGCCTTCCAAGGAGAGAAGGGGTAAAGGCTACTACCTTGTGTGTAAGATCCTGTCAGGGCTTGACTCACGAAAGGCGGCTGGATGCTGGGAACTTGGAACACACGAGGGGCAGAGTCGTGGGATTTTCCACAAAAAGCACAGGGGTGTCTCCTTACTCTTTATGTCCCAGCCGTGGACGTATGAAGAGTAGCTGAGGAGGCTTGTGGATCTCAGACACTGTGTGCCTTTCAGAGTCGGGATAAAGGTTCTTTAAGAGAAGTGGTTGATGTGGTGAGGAGTCTCAAGGACCTAGGGCAAAGGTACCCAAGAGAAAGCCGGAAGCAGGATATGGTGGGGGCTTCAAAGAACGGAGACACCAAAAGACAAAAATGACTCCCTGGTTGACAAGATGGCTGCTGAATTGTCCTTGAGCTCAAGGTCAATGCATCAATTTATGTGGCCTCTGACCCCTGTTTGTGATCTCCCCTGTTCCTAGCACACAGAATGACTGACATGGACTTCCGGGGGGGGTCCTCACCCCCGCCCCAATCCCCACCTCTCCCACCCCGCCTCCCGGCACATTCTCTTCTTCTCACTACCTGGGCCACAGTGATGTTACTCTGCTGTGGACTAGTCTCATGGCAGCCTCTAGGAATAAATCTACAGTGTGTGTATTAGGGTAGGAAACGATTGAGTTGCAAATTGGCTGAGTCCAAGACACTGACAAGAAACACTGCTTAAGCTTTCGTGCTTAATAAAAATGTCTTCTACTCCTTTTATTGTCAGACAGTAAACCCGACAGCTGCCCAGGATCAGGCACTTACAGGCGCAGACCGATGCCCAGCTTGCACAGCGACTTCTGGTAGACTGTTTTTATCTGATGCACTGTTGGCTTTGGCATGGCTTTCTGAGTTTAGCCCTTTTTCTGGGACATCCTCCCAGTAAAGACAACACCATCATATCATGGTGTGACACTGCTTTCCTGTCCACATGCAGCCATCGTATTAACTGCTCTGGGATGCCCTGTGACCACTTGGGGACTTCTCAGGGCAGAACTAGTGGCTTCTTTGGCTTGTTCATATCCTAGCACCCCTCCTCCATCTCTCTTCATACCCGCTTTCTATGTTCACCACATCACTTAAAGGTTTAGCCTGAAGGGATTATGGACGACTCCTCTGAATCCCAGGCAGCAGTCGGCTTGCTCCTCCACACTTGGCCCACTGTTTCATCTCACTGTATACTGTAATTAGTTCCCTTTTATTCATTGGATAGGAAATCCCCCAAGAAAAAGAGCCATATCTATTAAATCCCTAAGCCTTGTGTAAATACAGGTGGAATGTTCTTAATGTCATTTAGAAATTCAGTTTAAAAATGAATAATGAGCAGATGGAATGACTAAATTATATCTGTTTTTCTAACTTGTTTTTAATTTTAATTTTTTTATTTTTATGTGTATGAGTGTTTTGCCTGCATGTATGTCTGTGTACCACTTGTGTGCCTGATTCTCCGAGAAGCCCTGAAGGGGTCACGGGAGTCACAGACTGTTGTGAGCCACTGTGTAGGGGCTGGAAATCTAATACAAGTCCTCTGGAAGACCAGGTAGTTCATAGCTGCTGAGCCGTCTTTCCAGCCTTACCCTTATTCTTATTATTGGGCTTACACATGCTGAACATAGTACTGAGTTTCTTAAGAATATTTTCACACAAGTTGATAATGTTCTTTGACCATATCCCCCAAACATATGGTTTCTAGATGTCATAAGCTACCAAGGTTTAAAAAAAAAATCCAAAAAAACAAAAAAACTGAGGTAAAACTGCCTGCTTTTTTTTGTTGTTTTTGTTTTTGTTTTTGTTTTTTTCGAGACAGGGTTTCTCTGTGTAGCCCTGGATGTCCTGGAGCTCACTCTATAGACCAGGCTGGCCTCGAACTCAGAAATCTGCCTGCCTCTGCCTCCCAAGTGCTGGGTTTAAAGGCGTGCGCCACCAGGCCTGGCTAACTGCCTGCCTTTTAATTACCAAAAAGACCAACAAAAACCTTGACAGTATGAGGGTACACACCTTTGATCCCAGTGCTTGGGAGGCAAAGATGGACTTCTGAGTTTGAGTCAAGCCTGGTCTACAGAGCAAATTTTGAGACAGCCAAGGCTACTCAGAGAAATCCTGTCTCAAAAAATAAAAACAAACAAAAATCATAAGATACACATAGCATAAAATTGCACATTCTTAAGTGCACAGGTTGTAGCCTGACACCTTTGCATGGCTGTGCGGCGGTGACCTCCACCTATTTCCAGAACTTTTCAGCACCCCTTACTCTATGCTCATTAAGCAATAACTCCAATCTCTCTCGTCTCCTAGCCCCTGTACTGTACTGTACTGTACACTGTGTCTCTGTAACGCCAGTCCTCTAGGAAACTCAGGTAAGTGCAACCTTGCAATTCTTATACTGTTATCACTGGCTTATTTCACTTAGCATAGTGCCTCTAAGGCTCGTCCATGGGCCCAGCAAGCTACAGAGCCTTCTTCCTGATCAAGGCTAAAACATAATCCCATTTGCTTATGCTATCTTTGGCTTGTGCACTCATCTCTAAAAAATGCAGAGCTGTTTCCACCATCTGGTGATGGCACAGTGCTGCCAGAGAACATAGGTGTGCAAACATCTGCTTAAATTCCTGACTCTTCAGAGTATGTACACAGAATTACGAATCTTCCAGCAGTTCTATGTCTGGTGTTTGCTGGTCTCCATGTTGTTTCCCACTGTGGTGCCATTTTATCGGAAAGGCAAACATGTCCTCCCCTCAGTGTCAGCCTTCTCCCAGGATAGAGCTTGGGTTTGGCTCCCAAGGGTCTACAAGGGATGCCTGCTTCTCACTGGAATAATACTTTAAAATTGTGGAGACCTTGGGAGGTGGGGCTGAGTAGGGGGTGATTGGGTTATCAGGCATTGCTCTCAGAAAGATTAAGGTAGTTCTCTTTAGGTCTTGGCTACTTCCTATGAGCCAGTAGTTAGGAAAACAATGAGCAAAACTGATCATCCCAGCTGGCTGGTCTCTCTCTATCTGACTTCCTACCTTGGGACGTGGTCCCTCCCTTGTGCATGAACTCTCACCATAAACCATTGTCCATGATGGTTTATGTGCACTTCTCAGACAAAGGAGACCCTGGACCAGAGGCCAAATAGACAGGCCGCTTGACCTTGGACTTCATCCTCCCACATTGAGAAGTAAGTAGCCTGGCTTCCCTCAGAAAATACCCAACCTCAGGTATTTTTGCTATGGTAACAGACAATGGACTAATGTAGTCAATAGTGATTCTTGTTGTCTGACCTGTGTGTTTACTATAGTACTCCTAATGAGTGTCAGTTAGTGAATTAGTAGGTTACTGAAGCTTTTTAAAAATTAATTAATTTGCCGGACAGCGGTGGCACATGCCTTTAATCCCAGCACTTGGGAGGCAGAGGCAGGTGGATTTCTGAGTTCGAGGCCAGCCTGGTCTACAGAGTGAGTTCCAGGATGGGCTATACAGAGAAACACTGTCTCAAAAAACCGAAAACAAAAAACAAAAAAATAAAAAAATAAAAAAATAAATAATTTATTTATGTTTTTGGGTTTTTTGAGACAGCGTTTCTCTGTGTAGCATTGGAACTTGCTCTGTAGACCAGGCTGACCTTGAACTCACAGAGATCTGTGTGCTTCTGCCTCAAAAGTGATGGAATTAAAGGCATGCATTTCTGTAATAATCAATGATGTTGGAAAAAGACCAAAAGTCTTTAACTATATATTTTTTAGACTATTAAGGAAATAAATCATGTATTTAAAAATTTTTCAAATGTATAGAAACAGTTAAATCCTAGAAAAAAAAACATTTTATTTTGATTTCTTAGAGACAAATACTTAATACTTCAGAATACCCTTCTGGTCTTTTTTTCCCACAGAAATAAATTTTTCTGGCAAAAGAAAAAAAAGTCTTAGTAGAAACTTCTACCCAACCCTGTTCCAAGTGGAGAGCTTTCTCATTCAGTGGGCTGTGCGTGGGTTGGGAACGTGTCATTGGTTTGTGGTTTACTAGCAGGTCTCTGTTTTGCAGAGTGGGCAAATGACTAAGAACATTGGAGCGTTTAGGAGCTGTTGATGTTGGAAGGGAAGCGCTTGGCCAGAGAGGGTGACAGGTGAGGTGCAGTCTCTGGCAAGGGAAAAGAGCTTTGGAGGTAAGAACAGATCGCTAGTGAAATCTTTACTGCTCACTGGTGCCTGGCGGAATGAGTTTGCTCGCTGGGAATGTGGTGAACGTGCCAGAGGTGGGAGGAGACTCAAGAATGAGCTAGAGGCTAGGCACCTAAGGGCGGGGACCTTTAGGAAACTGGAGCTGATGCCATGTGCCCTCTCTGTCAGTATGAACTCCGTGCTGTGTTACTAATTTTTGCCAGCTTCCGATCTGTGGCTAAGAGTTACCAACATTTGCACTTTCTTCCCAGGCTCCTTTATGTTAATGTGACCTTGTGACTGCGTTTTTTTTTTTTTTTTTTTTTTTTTTTTTTTTTTTTTTTTTTTTTTTAGCTAGGGAAGAATGGATTTGATTTCGGTGATTTCCAGACCAAACTTTTTAAGAGGCAAGGATGTCCCTCAATGTCCTAGCTCCCTTGTTATGAAGGGGATGGTAAAGCCTCAGGGGCAAGGTCTTGCTATGTAGCCCAGGATGGCTTCAAACTCGTGGTCCTCCTGCTTCAGTCTCCGGAGTCCTGGGATTACAGGCAGATGCCACCATGCTTGAACCCAAAACTTAGGTTTCCACAAACTCAACAGAGCCATGTGGAGGACAGCGTCTGACGTGGGACTTGCTTTACATTGCTATGCAGAAGTAAGTGTGTGAGAAGCATTTCCACTGGTTTCAGTGGTCTAGCCTGCTGTAGTTAAAACCACCAAGACTGAGGTGGTTTTAGTTGCTGGTCTGCAACTTTAATGGTTAACATGGAGACCAAGAGTCACAGTGCACCACAGTGATTGCCTACAGAATTGGTTTCTTTCTGTCTCTGTTCTGCACCAACGCTGGTTCCATCCCAAGGTTTGCTGTCACATGATCAGAGGACTGCCTACAGCAGGCCTACCTACTTCCCATTCCGTGCCACAGCCAAGTTGTGTGTTTTTCACCTCAACCAGCAACAACCCAAGGCTCTATGCTGATTGTCGCATGCCACAGATCTGTGACCCCAAAGGCCTGAACCGTTTGGTATTAGAGTGGGAGCTGAGCCCACACAAACTGCACGGTTGCTGACAGAGATGCTCTTCTCAAGAGGACAGAGGATGGGTTGCCAGATGTACAGAGGCGAAATCGCTTGATCTCAGCTTTCTTGAAATAGAAAAAGTTCTTATGGAGATGCTAAAGAAAAATGAAGTCATTTCCCTTTTACATGGACTGAACGATGTCTTTGGGAAAATAACTTTCAGAGAGGAAAAAGGACAAGAAGATTGAAAATGAGAATGGGAAGAAGGACAAAGAAGGACATAGATTCAAGAAGCTGGAGGAAATTCAACGGCTCCGGAGCAAAGTTCAGAAACAGGATTTTACAAGAGGCAATCTCAGAGTGAGGTGTGCCAAGCAGAAGAAGAGAGATGGTGTGCCTTACGGTTAGAGGTGGAAAATCTCAAGCCAGGCTTGTTTCTCTGGCCGTTAGCTCTGGGTTATGGAAATACTTGCAACTTACCAGGCACGGTAAGCCATAAGTCAAGGTTGCTGTCCCTGTGCCAAGTTCAAGCTGGATGTGCTGTTCTCAGCTATTCCTCCAAACGCTGCAAATTTATTCTTCTGGGCATCATACTATGTGCGAGAGCTAAAAGGGAGGCAGATGTATATGCATGCCTTCCTCCCTATAGGACATCACTCTACCTTTGCGACAGGAGCTAAATTGATTTTGCTTGTTGGTTCAGAGATTACAGAATTGGACCAGTTGTCTTAATACATAACAAAAATAATTTCTCTTAGCACAGATGCACTTTGATTGACTTGGAATCCCTGCCTGTAAAATCTTCCCAAACAAAAGAAATGCGGAAAGATATGCTATAATAAGATTAGGCTCAAATGGCAAGGCAAGTGCTGAATTTAAATTGCTCAGCAGCAATGCCTCCCACAGAATGGTCTAATTCACCTTTTCTCCGCCATTGTGCAGAGAGTAGAAGCACTGAGCCAGCTCCGTGTGGTCTCCTTACCTTCCCCTCCTCTTTGAGATTCTCAAAATCCATCTCGACATCTGCTCTTTGCGTGGACACTTCCTGATTTTTTTCTAGTCTTCAGCTTCCAGGCATCCATTGGAAAGGAACGCAAAGGACATCAGAAGTGGAGCTAGGCAGACTACAGTTCGCTCAGACCTGTGTGCTAGCTGCATAGCTAGGGATGGGATCATTGCCCATCACAACCTTGGTTCCTCTTCTAAAACAGTGAGACTAAGAATAACAAAGAATGAGACAAGATAGGCAGCAGAGTGCCTGGCACAGCACCTGGCTCCAAGTTGACAACTGACCTCAGCTGTTTTAAGTTCCTCAGGATCTCTCCACATCACTCTGGGCAGTACAGTGTGGGACGGATATTCCCACTGGCCAGTACACCAACCATTCCTCTTTCTATGTTAAGATGTATGGGGCTAGAGAGATGGCTCAGTGGTTAAGAGCACTGACTGTTCTTCCAGAGGTCCTGAGTTCAACTCCCAGCAACCACATGGTGGCTCACAACCATCTGTAATGAGATCTGACGCCCTCTTCTGGTGTGTCTGAAGACAGCTACAGTGTACTTACATAGAATAAATTAATGAAAATCTTTAAAAAAGAAAGAAAAGGAAGACTTATATGTGTGTGTGCGTATGCTTATGTGCACATGTGAGTGCAGTCACTCGTGGAGACCAGGAAAGGGTACCAGGTCCCCGGGATCTGGACTTGCAGGCTGCTGTGAGCCTCCAGATGTGGACGCTGGAATGGAACTCAGGTCCTCTGCAGCAGCAGTAAGAGCTCTCAGTGCTGAGCCATCTCTCCAACCCCCCACCCATTAGGCTGGACAGATGAGAATTTAAAAATAATTTCAGACTAGACACAGTTGTGAGCCAGGTTGGGCTGGGAAAACGAGTGGCTCTCAGGTAAGGTTACACACAGTAGATGAGTCTCTGTAAACAACGTGGGTGAGTGCTCCATTAACGGTGCAGGAAACACACATAAAACTCCAACTAGTGGAATGGTTGGCTGAGGGAGCCTCTGGGGCTGCTGCTATCAGAGTCAAAATCCTGATCAGGAACGTTGACTGCACGTTAGCTCAGGTCCCAAGAGCACAGCTTTTTATTGGATGCCAGCTCAAGTATTTAGATCATTCAGGACTGGACTGAATTCTCCTATGTGGGGATTTTACTTCTTAGGTGTTGCCTCAGTCCTTCTGCCATTAACAACATCTCACAGTCTAACTAGCTGATAGACAGTAGAGATGCACTTCTCACACCTTTGGAGGCAAGGACGGCTAGGGTTAAGGGTCTGGTACATTCAGTGTCTGGTGAGACCCACTTCCTCGTTCATCAATGGCTACTCCCACACAGTGTCTTCACACCGTGGAAAGCGTGAGGGGAGAGTGGCCACTGAGAGATCTGAAAGATGCTAGGACTTAATTGCCACCCAAAGTCCTAGCTCCTCCTCCCCTCCCTTTGAGGGTTAACACGTAGGTGTTTGGGGAGGACGCAGACATTTCAGACAGTGGCAGATTCTAATGGGGTCGGGTCGAAGAGGTAACACTTGGCATTGCCAAGAGAATAACACATTGTGTCAATGGGGTGGGGTGCGCGTACGTGGACAGTCGCAAGTGCACATGTGCGTGGAGGCAAGGGGACAACCTCAATGTCATTCCCTAGGTACCGTCTACTTTTTGTTTTTAAACCTTTACCTTTATTTTATGTGTATGAGTTGTTTGCCTGCACATGTCTGTGCACTACATGAATGAAGTACCCGAGGAGACCTGAAGAGGGTAACAAGCTCCTGGAACTGGAGTTTGTAGTGAGCTGTTATGTGGGTGCTAGGAATCCAATCCAGGTCCTCCTGAAGAGCAGCCCATGCTCTTAACCAACAAGTCAGCCCTCCAACCCCCAGCCAACTTTTTTTTTTTTTTTTAAATTGAGACAGGCACTTGTCCTGGAGGTACTAACTAGTCCAGGCTGGCTGACCAGCCAGCCTCAGAAGTCTCCCTGCCTCTGCCTCTGTAATGCTGGAATTACAAACATGCACACCACACCTGGCATTTCTTATGTGGGTTCTGGGATCAAACCCAGGTCCTTGTCCTACAGACAGAGCTACCTCCCAGCCTAAATAACACACGTTAGTCACCTAAAGCAAGTCAACATGTGCTTCTCACAAAGGCTCGTGATAAATTTGTGAATTCAAACAAGTGTGGTAGGTCGTAAACTGAGCGACATAGGCTCCCAGAGCTTGTTTTTGTAGCAACCACAGTTTATTGATAGCCATTGCTAATCTATGGCCGGTGGTCAGAGCCTGGAGCATAGAATGCTGCTAGTTAGTGTTAGAATCCTGGTTCTCTTCCCCAAGTGGCCACAAAAGTTCTAGACCTCCCCAAGGGCTGCTCTCCTCAACTCTGAAGAATTCTTAATACTCTTCTCAGGGGGGAAGAGATGCTCAGTGCGCAAGCGTGTGTACTCTTCCAGTACCAGAGAGGACATGGCCTTGAATTCCCAGAGCCTCCAAAAAAAAAACAAAAAAACAAAAAAACAAAAACAAAAACAAAAACAACCAGGAATGGCTGTGCGTGGAAGGATTCTGAAAGTCCTCTGGCCAGCCAGCCTCACTGGAATTGTGAGCTTCCAGATCAGTATGAGAGAGACCCTTTTGCAAATCAATAAAACAGAAAAGAACAGAAGGCATCTAATGTCTCTGCACATATGTGCATGGATGCAACCCCTTATGTGCGTGCACCCACACACATGCACGCATGCACGCACAGACCAAACAACTACCAAAACAAATTTTGAAAAATTCTCTTTCCTTTGGATGTTTGCTGTAAAGGATGAAATGAGCTAATTCATGCCAAGAGTCCAGTCTACTACTTGACACATATAAACTTTACTTCATGTAAACAAGTATGATAATAGCTATCCCACAGTTCACTTTTCTTACCCCTGTCTTCACGTTGTGCGGACTAAAATTCATTGGATCAGGGTCTTACATGAGACTTGAAGACAGCCCTCTGCTATTTTGAGAAATCAGCACCTTTTTTAAACCAATAAATCCTCAGTGCATAGCTCTGTGGATATTAACAATGACGATGAGAGGGGTTGTCACTGAGAATCTGTGTAAGAGATGCAGAAACTAGACCCACGGGGGAGCGAGGTCAATATAACCTTCAATTACCTGGGAAATCAGCTTTGCTTCCAAATTGAGTTGTTCTCTTCCCATCAGCAATCCAGGCTTCAGCTTGCTCTTTCACTCGAGAGAATGTCTACAAATCATCTGTGCCCTTGAACTGAATTGGGGAGAGTTTGGGTAATGACATTATATGTCTAACGCAGCAGGAAAAGAAAAGAGAAAAGAAAAAGAGCTTAAAAGGCAATTCTCTTTAGAGAACATGGAAGAATAGTGGCTTCTTTGTATGGACTCTCTGGTGATGTCATTGTCTCGCTGTCATTGGGATTGGAGGTTCAATTGGGCTGAGCCCCAGCAGTGATGGATTATGCCTCTCACCTGGACCCTCCATGAACAATGACCCCCATTGTGAGATCCCAGGCCAGCCCTTCAGCTTGGGAAAGGGAACAGTCACCTGATCTACACAAGGCTTGAAATTCCCACAGCAACTTTTTTACTGTATTTCTCAGAGGGGTCTAAGCATGAAGGCTCAAAGCCCCAGGCCCAACTAAAGTGTTGGCCCAGGATGCTATGGAGGCTGACAGGCATAGCCTTGGCCTTCCTGATCTGCCAATAAACCACGAGCAAACATGAATTGGAGACGCTGTAATTAAATCTGGGAAGTACAAATAAATGGCTTTTACACTGGACCTAGCGGAGAGTAGGGAAAGTTAGGCATGAAACTACAAAAAGATTTTACATTGAAACAAGCACAGATATATGATTTTTGCCAGGTGCAAAGAACAAAGTGGATGTGGGGGGAAGCTCCAACCATTTGCCCTGGGAGAGATTGGATGGATACACCTCTTCTTCCCCACAGGGGAGGTATGCCTTCTGGTTCCTAGAGGGGGAAGATTTTGACTTGAGAATGAGGGTCAGGAGGTTCTGCTCCAGCAGTGGCATTTTCTGGGATAAGGTCCTGTAACACAATGGGAAGGATGGCTGCTTCATGGCTGGAGCCCAGCACCCAGGAAGGAGACCCCTGGCACAGATTGGCATCCACCTCGCTCCCCTGCACGGCACCCCTGCACCTCTCCGGACTGCTCCCACAGCTCAGTGTCTGCTCAGCTGCTCGGAGGTCTATCTCGTTTTATGTTGCTATCAAGTTTTCCCTCAAGACACTGATGAAGCTGGAGACAACTTGGGGCATGAAGGAGAGAGTAGAGAGCAGAGAGGGGAGGGGAGAGGAGAAGAGAAGAGACCTCCAATATCAACTAATCTCATTTCCTGGTGTACTCTGCTCACCCACCCTTGGGAGCAATCTATCTGATTTTAAGACTCTCTCCCTTGGAACACAATGCCCAAGGCACTGCAGCCACCATTTGGACCTCCCTCCCTCCTGCACAAGCCCAGTCCAGTGTCTGCAAACTTATGTGCCTAGCCTGTATGGCTTCAGTGTTTCTGAGGCAGGGGAAAGGGTGTGGAGAGGAGATGAAGAATGGCAAGAGACAAAAGCAAAGTGCATGAGGCCACAGCGGTATCTGTGGTGCATGAGGCAAACCAGAAAACTCCTGTCACAACACAAGCTCAATGCTCCTGGGGACTCACTCACTGAACCCCGGATTGCTTAAGCACCGCCAAACCTAGAAAGGCACTAAGTAAAACATAGTGGACAGCTGAGCACTTAAACGACTTCTTCAAATCCTTAATAAACTCTATTATTATGGGACTCTGATTATTTGAAAGGCATGCCAGTTTCTGAGCCACTGTCTTAGTATCAGACCGGGTTACAAAGAATGTTTTACCTCTGTACAAAGAACCGCAGGAGCAGAGAAGGCGGTGTCCTCGAGTGACACCAGCCAATGATCTGACCCTTAAGGCTTGCCCTTCTATGGCATCACCATAAAACTTGATGCCCTAAGATACAAAGCACACGTTTTTTTATAGCCTGCAGAACTTAATTTACACCGTGCTGTGGTTTGGGTGTGTCTCCAAGAATTTATGTGCTGGAAACATGATTCCTACCATGACAGCACCCGAAGGGCCTTGACTGGAGCTTAGCTCACGAGAGAGATGCTGTCATTCATAAGTTAGCAGCGTTATAGAAAGGGGCCTGGATCGGTCACTTGTCTTCTTGCTGGACGAAAGACCAGAGAGAGCATCTTTAGGACGGAAAGCTGATCTTGGCTCCAAGTTTGAAGACTCCTCACAGTGAGGAAGGCACAGCAGCAAAGCGGACAGCCAGTCACACTGCATCTATAGGCAGGAAGCACAGAGAGAGAGAGAGAGAGAGAGAGAGAGAGAGAGAGAG